>MJUU01008738.1:36420-76878 GCA_002080025.1 Modiolus philippinarum | reverse complement strand
TACAATATCTAAATTTTTGTACATTTATTGAAAACTAAGGAGTATCTCCCTCATGCAAAGCTCTGTCCTTAGCTGATTTTGGCTTTACATTTAGATCATATTGGTTATTTGTTCTCTATCAGTTTTTAAACATCTTTGATTTTATGGTCTTCCAAACGTTTAGATTTTATCTGCACTGAAGAGACATAAGTTGTCGAAATGCGCATATGCAGAATTTAAATTCACAATAACTTCGGTATTAATCATTTGCTATCACTGGGTCGATGCCACTGCTGGTGGACTGCTAGTCCCCGAGGGTATTCACCAGCCAAGTAGTCAGTGCTTCGGCGCTGACCCGAAAGCCGATTCTATTTGGAACCTTACAATATCTAAATTTTTGTACATTTATTGAAAACTAAGGAGTATCTAGCTCATGCAAAGCTCTGTCCTTAGCTGATTTTGGCTTTACGTTTAGATCATATTGGTTATTTGTTCTCTATCAGTTTTTAAACATCTTTGATTTTATGGTCTTCCAAACGTTTAGATTTTATCTGCACTGAAGAGACATAAGTTGTCGAAATGCAAATATGAAGAATTTAAATTCACAGTAACTTCGGTATTTAGTCATTTGTTACAACTGGGTCGATGCCACTGCTGGTGGACTGTTAGTCCCCCGAGGGTATTCACCAGCCAAGTAGTCAGTACTTCTGTGCTGACCCGAAAGCCGATTTAATTTGGAACCTTACAATATCTAAATTTTTGTACATTTATTGAAAACTAAGGAGTATCTCCCTCATGCAAAGCTCTGTCCTTAGCTGATTTTGGCTTTACGTTTAGATCATATTGGTTATTTGTTCTCTATCAGTTTTTAAACATCTTTGATTTGACGGTCTTCCAAACGTTTAGATTTTATCTGCACTGAAGAGACATAAGTTGTCGAAATGCGCATATGCAGAATTTAAATTCACAATAACTTCGGTATTAATCATTTGTTATCACTGGGTCGATGCCACTGCTGGTGGACTGCTAGTCCCCGAGGGTATTCACCAGCCAAGTAGTCAGTGCTTCGGCGCTGACCCGAAAGCCGATTCTGTTTGGAACCTTACAATATCTAAATTTTTGTACATTTATTGAAAACTAAGGAGTATCTCCCTCATGCAAAGCTCTGACCTTAGCTGATTTTGGCTTTACATTTAGATCATATTGGTTATTTGTTCTCTATCAGTTTTTAAACATCTTTGATTTGACGATCTTCTAAACGTTTAGATTTTATCTGCACTGAAGAGACATAAGTTGTCGAAATGCAAATATGCAGAATTTAAATTCACAGTAACTTCGGTATTTAGTCATTTGTTACCACTGGGTCGATGCCACTGCTGGTGGACTGTAAGTCCTCCGAGGGTATTCACCAGCCCAGTAGTCAGTGCTGCCGTTCTGACCCGAAAGCCGATTTAATTTGGAACCTTACAATATCTAAATGTTTGTACATTTATTGAAAACTAAGGAGTATCTCCCTCATGCAAAGCTCTGTCCTTAGCTGATTTTGGCTTTTTATTTAGATCATATTTATTATTTGTTCTCTATCAGTTTTTAAATATCTTTGATGTTATGGTCTTCCAAACGTTTAGATTTTATCTGCACTGAAGAGACATAAGTTGTCGAAATGCGCATATGCAGAATTTAAATGCACAGTTGCTTCGGTATTTAGTCATTGGTTACCACTGGTTCGATGCCACTGCTGGTGGACTGTTAGTCCCCGAGGGTAATCACCAGCCCAGAAGTCAGTGCTTCGTTGCTGAACCGAAAGCCGATTCTATTTGGAACCTTACAATATGTAAATTTTTGTACATTTATTGAAAACTAAGGAGTATCTCCCTCATGCATAGCTCTGTCCTTAGCTGATTTTGGCTTTACATTTAGATCATACTGGTTATTTGTTCTTTATCAGTTTTTAAACATCTTTGATTTTATGGACTTCCAAACATTTAGATTTTATCTGCACTGAAGAGACATAAGTTGTCAAAATGCGCATATGCAGAATTTATATTCACAGTAACTTCGGTATTAAGTAATTTCTTAGTTAATCAAGTAAGGCAGTACTGCTCAAATCTTGGTTAACAGTGCGCAATACATGACATTGCCAATCTGAAATCTTCTGATACGCATTTTCAACTTCACAAACCCAATCACCTGAAGTGTCATCTGGTAAATCATCTGTCCATGAAATTGCATAAATAAATCTTTCTAAAGATAATGAAATGAATAAATATTAAATTGGACTTGCATTGCATTTTTTTAATAATAAATGTTTCAAAATGTCAGTAAAAAATGTCAAGAGGTTTAGGAAATGAAAAATATATTGAAATTTCCATTTTAAAGCTTGTTTCATGGTTGCTAAGAAATATGTTAAAAACATTTCCTTTTTTTTTCACTGACACAGAATCCAGCTCTTTTTGACTTACTTTGAATTTCATTTAAAAAAAAAAAAAAAAAAAAAAAAAAAAAAAAAACTTACGATAACAAAAGATAATTAAGATGTGTTTGTGAAAGAGAACATTTGCCCAAAAATTCTATTGTAAATAATAACTAAATACCGAAGTAACTGTGAATTTACTTTCTGCATATGCGCATTTCGACAAATTATGTCTCATAAAATATATGAAGAAACCCAATTTTACCCCTTTTGACCTCTCTGAGACCTTGACCTTTGACATATTTTTTGTCATATTCATGTTCCTCTTTCAAGACATATACACTTGCCAAGAATTTGAAAAAGTATATTTTACTTGGATCAAAAGTTATTTATTACCATAAAAACACACAAATCAAACCCTTTATTCTGAAACAGATGAAACCCCCTTTAAAAAAATGTCATAGATGAGGTTAAGTTAGTGGGCCTCTTGTTTATTGAAATGGTTTCTGTTGTGAAATGTATCTGATTAAACATGCTCTATGAAAACTACAGGACAATAATGCAGCATAATCTGACTAAAATTAAAAATTTCATATTGTTCTGTTTGTCCCCTTTTGGCCTCTTGTTTCTCAATCGGTAATGCTTCCACAATATGTCGACAAACTACAGTTGTGCAACTTTATCAGCAATAACATAGAACTATTCCCGTCTCAATAGAATAAATAATAAGGTTTCTACAGTCAAATATCTGAAAACAGCAAATTTTACTTCTTTTAACCAATGTGACCTTAACCTTTGATCTGACCCTTTTTTTCATATTCATGTTCCTCTTGACTAGACCTAGTATACAAGTCTATCTTACATATTTCAAAAGTTTTAGCCGGGGTTAAAGTTTCGGACGCACAAACAAACAGACAGACAGGACAAAGAGAAAATGCCCACCTTCAATTATAGATATGGTGGCATACAAAAGGACAAAACTGTAAATTGTGATATTTGAGCTGTGTTTATATATGTATTTTACTTCATTTGGCACATTTGAAGAAAATGCTAAAATTAACACTTTGGGCTATGGCAGAATTTCTTTTTTTCTATGATTTTCTGCAGTGCAAGTCTCCAATTTACCCACAAGCAATCAGATTTTTATTAAAATACCTCCCCCACAAGTATTTCTTGAAAAGCCACACCGATATACATAAATTACAAAAAAATAAAATGTTCTGAAAAAATACAGTGTGTTAGAAAGTTAATGAACAAAATGTATTGCGGTAGATGCATGCAGATGTGTAAATTGTTGGTGTCAATGCCGTAGCTTTTATAATTTTTTCAAGTTTTGCTTTTCTCCTCAGTTTTGATTTTATATTAACTATTTGCTCTGCTTTCAATTTTAAGTTTACTTATAACATGCATAGTGTGTTAGTGTGAGAATTTATATCAGGTCTCGCTTGTCATGTAAACTAACTGCATCACTACTCATCGCTGTTGTGACTCATAGTGCTATTGGCTCATACGACAGGCTTGGCCTAATACAAATTCTAATACCAACAAACTATGCATATAATCAGTATGTCTTCGTTATTAACTCCTTGTGCATTTGCCAGCGAAACAAACATTTTGTTTACCTGTGCATCTCAAATAAGATATTTTTATGTAGTCAACTGAAACAAATATGCTTTCCGTATAGAGAACTTAAAAAAAACTAAAATTTAACACTGTCACTTTTCCAAAAGACACCAAATTAGCATTGTTGCAGGACATTTCGATTCTGGTAAAATTTATACGATGATCTGACAATTTACATGTACTCACCTTTCAAATTTTTCATCAAATTCTTAATCTTTTCAATGGTTTTTGGAAATTGGTCACATCTATCACATGTTATCTCATGTGTATTATCATCACATAATTCACTAAATTTTTCATCAAAAGAATCATTCAATGCATATTGGATGCAATGTGTAAAGCATGTGTCTTTTCTTTGTATGTGCGCTCTGAAAGTACAAGTATTAGAAATAAGTTTAATTTTGTTTTCAGTAATGCTCAGAAATAAGCTACCCCTCCTCACCCCACATCCATTCATAAAATTTAATTGTTTCAGCCGGAGTAGTGGCAATTGTTTTAAAAAGGCAACACTAAGAGCAGCATATCCTCTTGCCTCATCTCTAGTGAATTCATAACCCCCTCTCCAATTTTACAGCAGAAAGATCCACAAGGAATGGCAAGTTTGTCTTTTCTTTGGTTTGATCGCTGTAATTTTTGTATATTTTTACTGAAATAGCTTTCTATATCTTACAGAGATATGTTTTTCACTTGTGAGGGAAATTTTCTTTTACCCCATTCAGGAAAAGAAAAAAATTTCACACTCATGGAAGAAATCCCTTATCTTTAATAAGGTCTCGTATATGAAACTATTATTCTGAAATTTCAATCTCCCAGTAATCAGTGTTTCAACAAATCATAATTCTATATGTAATTGCAACAATCATTTTCATTGGTCAACGTCGTGATTAAAAACAAAATTTTCGTTTGCACATTAATTCGCTTCGTTACAGCATAGTAGAGCGAAGAAAGACATCATTAACATAGATCACGCAGTTTTTAAAGTGAAAAATTGGAATTATAAGGATTTTTAGGAAATTATGTATATATAAACTCTGCCACCTCATTCACAAACACCGCAGTTTGAAAGTGAGCAGCCGGAGTTTATACATAGATAATTTCCTAAAAATGAGTGCTTAATCCTAATATAATAAATATTTTTTACTATGGTGGCAAAGGCAGGTATTAAAAGCTTATTCAAGTAAAACCAAAATATGCAATTTCTATTTACAATTCCTTACAAAAGTTACAAAAGTCCCATTACCTTGTCTTATGAATGTCTTCCTGAGACAGTCTTTAAGTAATAAATACAGTATTGTAAGTACATAAGAACTCAGTTATCATTTGCATGGCAATTAAAAAGTTTAAAACTTGTTTCATGACATAATTTTAGGAATTCCTAAAAAGCAAGTTATTTCTAAGAGTTGTAATGTTGAAGCAATTGTAGTACATGTGAAAGAGTATTTCTATAACATTTATGAAACCTAATCAAAGACTTTTACTTTCAAAACTTACATAAAGTCTTTGGATTTTATTAAATTTGAGAGTAAATCAGCCTAGTTTTCACATTATTAATTTCCTTCAAAATAACCGTATTTATATACTTCATATCTTATTTTTGCAACTGACCATTTTTCTGACTAATGTTCATTATCCCTACCAGATGTATAGTAGTGCAAAATGTTCAAACCTGGTGAAAAGCAGGATTAAAAAAGAAATCTAACGCATGCTCAAATTTGTCTTTGATCATTCTACAAACTTCTCTTTTTTATGGAAGTGGTACATCTGAAAAAAATGAAATGTGTAGTACAACCAGAGGCTTACATGTGAACCTGTATCGCTCAACTGGTGGGTATTGGTCACCTAAGATTTTCGAAATATTGTTGTTTATAATCGTCTGACCATGACGTTAAACATTTCGAGCCACGATACCCAATGCAACTTTTCTTAGCCCTGATGCAATCCTAGCAAATATCAAATGTCTATGTCAATCGTTCCTTTGAACTGTTAATGAGCTACCATTTGCAAATTTACATACACAATATATCAGATCATGCTTAAGCTGCATACCTATTTTCAAGCCATTCTGGTGTACCTACCAAAGTTTTACTTATGGAAATTTTGGACATGCGATAATTGGACAAAGAATTCAGTATCAAATGCAACTAACAAATCAAGGAAAAATTTAAGTCAAATTGAACTCTACTACTCAACAAAAGAAACGTTCAATCACGTTTTTTGTGGAATAGAATTTAAAATAAAAGCATTATTTGTTTTTCTCTTTAATTGATTATAATCTTAAGCAACACTCGATTCTAATTTTACTCTTGAAAAGAACACTAACGGTAAACAAGAGAACTTCCGGTTAATAGAATCACGACATAAATGAGCAAGTTCAGAGAATCGAATGGATATTTTTGACAAACAAGAACAAAATCGACACATTGAATGATTACAAACAATTTGCCATTTTGAAATAATCAATTCTTCAACGAATTTTCGACAACGACACTCTCTCTTATTGCATAAGATCTGGCAGTTTTGAACTGTTGGGGTATTCGTTGCAGTTTGACCTCATTTTAAGTGAAAATAGACTTTAAATTCTTAGAAATCATCACTGAGTTATCCGAACTTTATCGAATACACACGATTTTGGAATACGGATGAAGTTATGACGTCAAACTGAAAAATGTCAAAACACAAGAAATGGACCTTCACCTTATTTTTTATGGAAACTTTTGTGTTTTTTGATAGGTTACGAATAATGTATTGATTTTATCAGCAAATAATGAAAATTCAATTCCGACCGCCATTGACATAATGCTGAACTCTGCCAAAAAAAAAAATTGACAACTGCCTAGGAAAATGTCTCTCATTAGCACCAACTAAAGTTTGTCATAACAAATATGCAAGTAACGAATAAAAGTTATTTTTCTGCGAAAGTATAAAACGGTAATTTTAGTTATAGCATCCCTAACAGAAATATATATTGAGGACGTTTCTTTTGTTGATTAGAATAATGAATAACTAAATACCGAAGTAACTGCAAATTTATTTTCTGCATATGCGCATTTCGACAACTTATGTCTCTTCAGTGCAGATAAAATCTAAACGTTGGGAAGACTATAAACTCAAAGATGTGTAAAAACTTATAGAGAACAAATAACCAATATGATCTAAATGTGAAGCCAAAATCAGCTTAGGAAAGAGCTTTGCATCAGGGAGATACTCCTTAGCTTTCAACAACATTCACAACAATTTAGATATTGTAAGGTTCCAAATAAAATCGGCTTTCGGGTCAGCACCGAAGCATTGACTACTGGGCTGTTGAATACCCTCGGGGACTAACAATACCGAAGTTACTGTGAGTTTATTTTCTGCATATGCGCATTTCGACAACTTATGTATCTTCAGTGCACATGAAATGTAAACATTTGGAATACGTATATAACAGTTGAAATGCTGGCCTATTTCCAAAAACTCATTACAACAATATTTGGCATGATCATAGAATAAATAGTATCTGAGAAATTAACTTGGAAATAAAACTTAAATAACTTTAATGTTGACGGACCATTGAACTCTGAAATATGTGGTAAGTCCTCTATGTTCTTTTGACTTCCTGGCCCCAAAATTATCTTTTCCATCCTCTTTTGCATGTCGTCTAGCTTTCTAAATGACAGGTATCAAATCTTTCAACTCTTCTTTAGTATAGTCTTTGACAAAAAAAAACGTCTTTGTCATTCTTGTCACTGAATTCCTTTCAAATCACACATCGTACAGGGTTTTGACTTCTGCTACTGCAAGAAAAAATAAATAATAAATTTATTTATTCTTTAGAAAAAATTCAAAATTATACATCAAATAGACCGTAGTAATAAAACACCAATTTAGATGACAAATTAAAGTCAGTTGTTATTTTTTGTCCAAATTACTACGATTGGTGAAAGTATTTTTATTTGTTCGGAGGCAATTTTCAAACATTTTATGGTCACAAATCCAATAGAAATTGATACACAAATTACATCTGTTTTCGTATCGATAAAACATTTATTATTCTCGTTTTTGACACTACAAAAGTCAAACTGTCTGAATTTACAATTTTTGTCTGATTTTGTCTGAAAAATTACTCGATATTCTTTAATGTCTGATTTTATGCTTAATTTTTTCTCGACAAATTCTTAATTATATTATTTTTGTCTTAAAATTTATCGACGCATCTTTGACAGTCTGAATTTGCATGAAAAATTCCTAAAAAAATATTCTTAACATTATGCATTATGCCTGAAACTTTGACATGTTCCGATATTCTTAATTTTTAATAGAAATTGGAAATTTATCATCATCTGATAAATTTTCTTTTTTTTCATCTAGTTTCTATTATTATTTCTTGTCTGCTTTAAACTATTTTCTTAGCTTATTTTCCTATAATTGTGTTCCATTTCTACATTTATGTAAAATCACCATTTACATTTATGTTTAGTACTTATGTTATAAATAAAAGCATTTTATTTTCAAAAATGTCACAAAACCATAATGAAGAGGCCTGGGTAACTTAACAAAACTTTTTATAACAAAACTTTGTATGCTGTGGCAATGGGTAAGACTGCTAGAGGATAGCTGTTCAAGAAGATCTTTAGGATTTTTTAGAATCCACATCTGATTGACGCCGCTCGTGGAGTAGACTTTATCACAGTAACTTTTCTGACCATCTCTGACTGCGGTCAATAAAATAGTAAGAAGCTTAGAAAGTGGCTTGTTGGTGCATTTGGAAGACCCCGCAATGAATCTCTGTTTGTATGGGTTCTTGTGAAGTTTAGAGACCCAGTAGATGTAGGGGAGCTGATTGTTTTCATCACTGAATGAAGTGACAAAGTTTATACATACATTATTTCCTAAAAATCCTTATAATTCCAATTTTGTACGTTAAAAACTGCGTGATCCATGTTAATGATGTCTTTCTTTTCTGTACTATATCTTTTGCGAAGCGGACTAATGGGCAAACGGAAACGTCGTTTGCTATTCATGACGTTGACCAATGAAAATGAACATTACAATAACATATATAATAATGATTTGTTGAAACACTGATTACTGGTAGATTGAAATTTCAGAATACTATTAAAGATAAAGGATTTCTTCCATGAGTGAGAAATTTCGACTTTTACTGAGTGGGGTAAAAGAATAAATCCTCTCACAAGTGAAACATATCTCTGTAAGATATAGGAAGCTTTTCCTTCAGTAAAAAGTACAAAATTTACAGCGATCAAACCAAAGAAAAGCTTAACTTGCCATTCATTGTGGATTTTACTTCTGTAAATTTGGGGAGGGGGATTATGAACTCACTAGAGATGAAGCGAGGGGATATGCTGCTCTTTGTGTTGCCTTTTTAAAACAATTGGCACTACTACGCCTGAAACAATGAAATTTTATGAATGGATGTTGGGTGAGGAGGGGTAGCTTATTTGTGAGCATTACTGAAAACATAATTAAACTTATTTCTAATACTTGTACTTTCAGAGCTCACATACAAAGAAAAGACAAATGCTGTACACATTGCATTCAGTATGCATTGAGTGATCCTTTTGATGAAAAATTTCGTGAATTATGTGATGATAATACCCATGACATAACATGTGGTAGATGTGACCTGTTTCCAAAAAACATTGAAAAGATTAAGAATCTGATGGAAAATTTGAAAAGTGAATACATGTAAATTGTCAGATCATCGTACAAATTTTACCAGAATCGAAATGTCTTGCAACAATGCTAATTTTGTGTTTTTGGGAAAAGTGACAGTGTTAAATTTTAGAACACAGAGTTCTCTAATACGGAAAACATATTGTTTCAGTTGATTACATAAAAAATATCTTATTCGAGATGCACAGGTAAATAAAATGTTTTGCAGGCAAATGCACAAGGAGTTAATGACGAAGACATACTGACTATATACATAGTTTGTTGGTATTAGAATTTGTATTTCGCCTAGCCTGTCGCATGAGCCAATAACACTATGAGTCAAAACAGCGATGAGTAGTGATGCAGTTAGTTTACATGACAAGCGAGACCTGATATAAATTCTCACACTAACACACTGTGCATGTTAGAAGTAAACTTAAAATTGAAAGCATAGCAAATAGTAAATACCAAATCAATACTTACGAGAAAAGCAAAACTTGAAAGAATTATAAAAAACTACGGCACTGACACCCACAATTTACACATCTGAATGCATCTACCGCAATACATTTTGTTCATCAACTTTCTAACACACTGTATTTTTTTCAGAACATTTTATTATTTTGTAATTTATCTATATCGGTGTGGCTGTTCAAGAAATAATTGCGGGAATTGCATTTTAATAAAAATTTGATTGCTTTTGGGTAAATTGGAGACTTGCACTGCAGAAAATCATAGAAAAAAACAGAAATTCTGCCATAGCCCAAAGTGTTTAATTTGGCATTTTCTTCAAATGTGCCAAATAAAGTAAAATACATATATAAACACAACTCAAATATCACAATTTACAATTTTGTTTTTTTTTATGCCCCCATATCAATAATTGGTGGTGGGAATTTTCTCTTTGTCCTGTCTGTCTGTCTGCCTGTCTGTATGTCCGCAACTTTAACCCTTGCTATTACTTTTGAACTATGTAAGATAGACTTGTATACTAGGTCTAGTCAAGAGGAACATGAATATGAAAATAATGTCAGATCAACGGTTAAGGTCACATTGGTTAAAAGAAGTGAAATTGGCTGTTTTCAGATATTTGACTGTATAAACCTTATCATTTATTCTATTGAGACGGAGATTGTTCTATGTTATTGCTAATAAAGTTGCACAACCGTAGTGTGTCGACATATTGTGGAAGCATTTACCGTTTGAAAAACAAAAGGCCAAAAGGGGACAAAGAGAAAAATATGAATTTTTTAGTCAGTTTTTGCTGCATTATTGTCCTGTAGTTTTCTTATAGCATGTTTAGATAGATACATTTAACAACAGAAACCACTTCAATAAACAAGAGGCCCACTAACTTAACCTCATCTATGACATATTTTTTAAAGGGGGTTTCATCTGTTTCAGAATAAAGGGTTTGATTAGTGTGTGTCTATGGTAAGAAACAACTTTTGAACCATGTAAATAGACTTTTTAAATACTTGGTAAGTGTATAGGTTTGGTCAAGAGGAACATAAATATGCAAAAAAATATGTGAAAGGTCAAGGTCTCAGAGTGGTCAAAAGGGGGTAAAATTGAGTATTTTTTATATAGTTTACCACATAATCTTGGACAGATGTGATCTTTCACAAACACATCTTGTTTATCTTTTGTTATCGTAAGTTTCTTTTTTATTGGAATTTAAAGTAAGAGAAAAAGAGCTGGATACTGTGTCAGTGAAAAAAAGGGAAATGCTTTTAATATTTTTCTTAGCAACCATGAGACAAGTTTACAACAGGGAATTTAATTATATCTTTCATTTCATAAACCTCTTGAAATTTATTTCTGACATTTTGTCTACATTTATTAAAAAATGCAATGGAAGTCCATTCTAATATTTATTCATTTTATTATCTTTAGAAAAAAATATTAATGTAATTTCATTGACAGATGATGTACCAGATGACACTTCAGTTGACTGGGTTTGTGATGTTGAAAATGCAGATCAGAACATTTCATATTGTCAATGTCATGTATTGCGCACAGATAACCAAGATTTGAGCAGTACTGCCTTACTTGATTAACTAAGAAATAAGGAATGCCTTCTTGTTATGGATTGCGCATTTCTCCCTTTGTCTTTTCGGGAAAAGCAAAGTGATTGGTTTGGCCAGAAGGGCATTAATTGGCACATGACAGTGTGTATATACAAGAGTGATAACAAACGGTTTAAGAAAAGGAATATTTTTAAATCATTTTACAAAAGTTGTTTCTGGTTCAGTTATAATTTCCACCCAAAAACGTGATTTTGAGCAACTCATTATTATGAATCCTAACTTTACTGTATATTATGAGCATATACTAGCTAAACTAAAAGGGTATGCACAATTACTTTAAATAACACACTCGAGTTGATAAACAAAGTATTCTCATCAGGCAAAATTTCATTGATATTTATAATAAACTTTTAGCCCATCAACATAATTTTATATGGACTGTTTTCTGTGTCCACCAGTGGTTGTTAGGGAAAATTTTTGAATTCGTGTCATAGATGAGGTTAAGTTAGTAATTGCAAATTTCTAGATATGGATGTTCTGACAACTTGCTTGTCTTCAGTGCATTTGAAAGCAAAACATTTAGAAGCCATAAACCAAAACCTGATTGAGAACAAATAACCAATAAAATTTTAGAATCTGGATATGTTACTGTCTAGTTGGCTAGCGGTTATACTAGAGCATACTCTAAATTCAAATGACGACAATCTTTCATTTGATACACCATATTGTGTATACTGAGTTTGGTTATTCTTAGTAAGATATGCACACATTTCATCTTGTTATTTCTGGTTCAAATGTGTCCTTGTAGCCAAGATGAGAAATCATTTTTGATTAAAAATTTAAAAACCATAAAATGTTAATTTTATTGATATCAATAGACACATGATAGAGATAGGATATCCATATACTATTATTTCTTTTCAGAATAGAACATATACTCATTGTTTGGAAGAGACTAAACAAGATTCTCAAGCTGTGGCAGTATTGTTGGAGCACACATTGAAGACAATCAAGGAACAGCAACCAGATATTGAAACCAGATATTACGCGGTGATAATGCAGGCTGTTACCACTGTGGTGCTGTATGGTTTACAATTCCATCAATTAATGAGGCAACAGGTTGGTTTTTAAAGTTGTAGTTACATTAGCCTACCGTGTTTGGAAATAGCATGTAAACTACTACTCTTCAGCAGTTTGGTGTATAAAGTAGAAGATACCAAACAAACTGTATGAAGGTGGAACAGCAAGCTATTAGGTATGAGAAAAGCTCACTTTTGATTGCTTCATTGTGACTTCAAAATGATAAACTTAAAAAAAGCCTTCCATTGCTTGGTTCTACCATCTGTTCGTAGAGACTGCTCATGTGGATTTACTCCATATCCTTTCATTGTTTATTTTGAAAAGCAGAAAAAAAACATTATGAACAGTGAACACAGTGAAACTCACTAAAAAGACACAATGATAAACCAAAAAGACCACCACACAGGGAAAGGCCAAAAAAAAACTAAAGGTAAAGGCAATTCCAACACATTAATCACGTGCTCTTGAAAGGTATGTTTAACCTGTTTTGCATTTGAAACTTATCTTATCATCCTTTCTTATAGTTATAACAGAGTGCCTTTTCGCAAAAGCCATATCAATATTACCGGATATATCAGGAGTTGACCTGGATAAATCAAACGATGCTCCCAATATTTCAAAGGCAATAACTTTTTTTACAGTTTTCACACAAAACCAAACAGATAAATTAAACATCTACTGAATTTGCTGTTTCTGATTAGGTATTAAAAACAGAATCATAATTACACAAATATATAAACAAAACATAAGAAAAATCATAGAAACTCTGTCGTTGATTTATAACGAAGAGATTTGAACTTTTAGCAATTTAGTTTCCATATTTTTTCAAATACCTTGTTTGTACATTTCTGTATTGATGACCACTATTTGTTTACAGAATTAAAAAAAAACGAACAAACAAAAACAAAGAAAAAAAAAAAAAAAAAAAAAAAAAAAAAAAAANAATACATGTACATTCTTTATTTAATTAAGATTTATTTATTGTGAAACACATTAAAAGGATATTTCTTGTCAAATATTGATAGAACTTCCATAATTACTCCAGGTCAAACTCTTGATATGTTTGGATCAACCGGATATGGGTTTTGTGGCAGTACTCTGTATGCTGAATTAGGCGCAGGGAAAGACACTAATTTCCAATAAATGGCTGTCAAGAGCCCGACCACGTATGCATATCATACAGAAATTAAAAAACGTTGTGTCAGAGTACATTTGTGACAACCTCACTGTAAAATAATAAAAAAAAAACTTACGATGGTGACTGTAAAACTTCCATAGTGATGACAACAATCATACTTTGCAGCAACAGTTCATTTAGCATTTCTAAAACAGTTGAATTCAAGCTAATAACAAAGCAAATCATCTGACACCATTTGTAGCTTATATGGATTTGAAGCTAATCAGAAAAGAAAAATTACTATTTTGAAGGTTAAATTCCTTGATGGTTGAGGCTTGTTATCTATCTATTGCATAAAATGATATAAGTATAAAATAACTATAGAGTAACTAGAACCTTCTTTATTTCGGGAATTACAGTAAAAAGATAAGATTTTAGCGAGAGTCAGAGTGGCAAATTATACTGCGATGTAAAACTGCACACATGCGCTCCAAAATTCGGAATAGTGTTGATGAGGGGAAGACTGTTTTGTGCGGCGGCGATGATATGAAGACGGCCTTTGATAGTTGTCGAGGAGTGACTGGATGCCAAGCAGCCCTGTAGAGTTCACCAAAACTTCAAATTTAACATCAAAAGTGACAGACTTGATGAAAGGAATATCAAAGATTTCAAATGTAAAGTTCACAGATGATGGAAAACTAACTGTTTTGAGGGCATATGGAATAGGAACTGGGAGATCAGTTCTAGTTTTGTCAAGCAAAGGAAATGAAAGGTTTGTGATTATCGGAAACAAGTCGTGTAGATCAGTTTTCATATTGGGTAATTATTTACTTTACATTAAAAGCATTTGTATTGTTCATGACCCCTCATGTGTTATCACCTGAGAAAATAAATTTAAATTTAAATTTTAAATCATTTAGGGCTTTTCAAGGAAAAAATGTACAAGGGACAGGAACGCAAGTCTAAATCTAGGTTACCACCACTAGAATTTATTTTTTATGGTGAGGGGTATAAAAATTATATGTATATATTATATGCTATTAAGGGAATCTTCACAGGGGATACGGGCTCATATTCCCTGTCTGTCTTTATGTCCCCTGAGCCACCAGGCAAAGGGATATAGGACACAGACAGGGAATATGAACCGGTATCCCTGTGAAGCCTAAATAACATATCAAATTGCAGGATTCACCTGGATATTTTACTTTAACAGAATTTATGTATTTATCGAATTTCCTTTGTTTGCTTTCTTAGTAATGATATATTTGTTTCTGTGAGACACATATAACGCCCTCACAAAAAATACATGTTTTTTATCTGTGTACCCTCTATGGCTATAACAAAAAAAAACTAAGTTCAACAAAGTATATATTTTTAGGAAATTGTACCAAAATTAAAATCAGTACCGAAGGTACATGTATGACTGTAAGTACAAATGATCTGCCAAATGAAAACTTCTAAGCATAAAAATTGAAGGAGAAACAGCCCTGTCATACATTGTATCCTCTGCAGACAGCCAGAAAGACAGGGGGAAAACAATATGCACTAAACTTTTTTGTTGTGGGGCATAACATAAAGTTGATGAATTATCTCCCCTTAAAGATTTTAAACAGTAGGCATTTTACTTCAGGCACATCTTCGGGTTTTAATGAGCAACTAAAGAGGACATGCTCTGACAAGGTACGACCCATTTTTTCATTAAAAATATTCAAAATGACGAATTATCTTCTCTTCCAAATTTCAAATGGCAGCCACGTTTCTTGCATATGTTAAATTTCCTTTCAAAATGTCTAAGGAAATTATATTTTCTTCTTTCCAGATCACTCAAAATTCAAGCTAATTTTAAAGAGCATACAAATGTAGAAGGGCGTCAGATGATGGTACACTCTCTTATCCGAAAGGATGTTCTGAAGCTTTCAGATCATTTACTTCAATGAGTGGTCATTGCTTAGTTGGTACACACAAATACCAACTATGCAAAATGTCAATATATGATGACGTAAAACTACGATGGTATAACACCTGCATGAATTTGACAGAGGGAGTTGCTAAGCTACAACTCCCTATGATTATACTTCTTCAGGGGAATCCTCAGCAAAAGTCGTAGAAAAGGGACAGAAAACATGTGCGTTTTCGCAAAAAGGTCAAACAATATTTGAGGGAAATATTCGAGGAATGTGAAAGAACTGGAACAAAATGAATTCAAGTGCAATATGCAGAAACATGAGGTTTACGCAAGAGAATGTTCATAAAAAGTTCATTCCTCAGGAAAATTTGGAACCTGCCCAGAAAACATCCTAATTTTCTACATTAGCTGCTGAAAAGAAAATGTCAAGTAAAGCAGCACAGGGCATTGACAGTGCCATTGCTTTGATTGAAAAACTGGAAGCTATAGAAGAAGTTACATCATTGTTTTTTGAACACCTTTAAACTCTTCCATTCCCATTTCAATTGTATTTTTTTTACATTTCTGAGGTCATTCAAAATAAATAGATTGTTTCTAAAGCCTCCCCTGCATCAGAAAAATGTTGCAAGTCAAAAAATTTTATTTCACATTTACAATTATTCTTTTTGTTTTTTTTTTGTTTTTTTTTTTATTTTGATTCGACTAAAAATCTACAAAACATAATTCTTAATACCTACGTTACCTTCTCCTTTATCAAAGCAAAATATAAGATAACCCTTTGAGTATTCAAGTCCTTCTCAAGGACATACTGAAAACAAACCTAACAATTTTAACTTTGAAAAATCAGACAAATGTCTACATTTCTCAAGAAAGAAGTGCTGGAGGGTAATCGACAAAGCATGTACTTCCTCGATCTGTTTCCAAATAATAAAGATATAACAAATTAAAAACTACCAGACCGAATCAATATAGAAACTGCAGGGCTTGAGAAACAAAGATTTTTTTTAATGACCTAATATTTCACATGTATATGTGAAGGGAGACAAGTTTATTGAATAATCAGTTATACTCACGAGTGTGCTCATTTACGGACTTATTTATTGATTATTCGCTAAAATGCACATGTCCTCTTCTAATTGCTATCAAACTTATTATAAGCTATATTTTTACAAAACTTTGACCAATAGAAACTTATTGCAACCAAACTTGGCCAAAATGGTTTTTAGGTGGTCCACTGCAATAAAGATGTCTCTGGATAACTCTTATCCAGATGGCCTTTGGTGAATTTGCATTAAAATTATACCCTATGGTAAAAACATTCAAAAATCTTCTCTAAAATTGCTTTGCTAGTTCCATAGAAAGAAACTTGGTCACAATAGTCTTTAATAGGGTCCCTGCAATACCTTTGTTTTTATTCCTTGCCCGCTGACGATAGGTTGCATAGCATTTGGCATGACTGTCAGTTACAAAGCCTATGTACCTTTGGAACTAGAAGTCATAGATAAATAAGCTTTTGTCCAAATATGCATCTTGACGTAGTATAAAATTTTGGTTTGCCTGACCTACATTTTATGCATTAAGGTTTGTTTTTCGTTTACATAACCAATATGCAACTTCATTGCTAGTTTCCGCTCACGAAACTGACTTTTTTGGGCAAAAACAAATTGGTAAGGTGATAAGTTGTTGTTTCCGACTGCTTCTTTTCCCAGTTCAAGTTAAACTTTATCCAAGGTGGAAACAAAATTTATATATCAGAAAGTATGAAAAACACATTCAAAGATCTTCATTGAACTGCTGGACCAACATGATCATTTGAACCAATTTTTGCCTCAATAGTCATAAGCCGTCTTCCACAATTTTTTGCTATGACTGAAATTGTCTTTGTGTAATCAAAATCAAAAGTAAAATCTAGGCATGCCTTCTTTAAAGTTTCCATAGGTAACTTCATAAAAAACATATGTTGATAGAATGCTATCAAGCCAATTCAAATCATTTTCAATTATCATTAATTTGCTTGTTTACAACTGATATTTGTATATATGGTCATATCTTCAAAACGGCCAGACCGCATATTGTATGTTGCATGCACATTCTTTTCTGTATGTTCAACCTTTAGATTGTCCGTTTTGTAAATATAAGCATGTTCGTGCATTAAAATATGGTGTTTGTCTATCAACATGTTGTCGATATCTATAATATTAAATTTAATAACTTATTAAGTCTGCAAAAACAATGTCGTTAATTTCTTAATACCAAACTTATCAAAGATGCCAAATTTTAAGAGGTATATCTCTCTCATAATACCAGTCAAGATATAGCTGATCTTAACCTAATAAGATTTTCACGAAAACAGTTGACAAATGTTATGCCATCATACTTACATTTTTGCTTTAATTAACAAGTCCAACACAACCATTATGAAGGCATTAATGAGATGCCCAATACAAACAAAACTAAAATTGCGGTTTTTAAAGATGATTATTTCAGGGGTTCATTCTGAGCCATTTTTAAATAATAATAATAAAAAAAATTACACGATATTTTCAATAAATATTGTATCACATTTTCAAACCTTTCCGTATAAGCTGGTATCTGCAACAGCCAGGGGTTAAAATTTGTGAATTGTCTTGATATTGAACTGTGTTCTTTATTTAAAAAAATACCTTGTCTACCTCGGTTTTCTGAACAAATTGACTACTTCATCCTGTTACATCATTTCATGAAATTTTACTTAAGCTTATTATGTTCTTGTCACATGCTACATTTCAAAAATTTCGAGAGCAGGAGTTACTGTTAATATAGTTAAGGGTTTTTGACTGTTGAGGGCAAATTAAATCATGTTATATAAGAACAAAACAGACTTTACTATGAGGTATTAGCAAAGCTCATTGTTGAAGGCCTAATGGTGACTTCAAGACTTTTACAATAAAAGCGTTGTTTCTTTGCTTGTTTTTACCATGTATTTGTAGATACTCTTTCTCATTTGCATTTACTCCATATCCATAATTCACCATTTATGACTGGAGTTTGTCTCTCCTGCAGTTTGGAGTCCGTAAAAAGATTCCCCGTGCGAGAGATGTATGATCTCTATATAATTCATTTATTGACCAATTGACAGTGTGACGGGTGCTGTGCACAGAGCAGGACATACTTACCCTTCCGGAGCACCTGATGTCACTCTTGTTTTTTGAGTGTTCACACTGTTAGTGCTTTAGATTTTTGTGTTGTATATGTAATGTTTGTGTGTTTTGTGGTCATGTGGTGTCTTTGGTCTTCCGTCTTTTGGTGTTCCCTCTGGACTTTGATTTGTGTAATTTCGTGCTTTGTTCCTTCGGTATTCTACTGCCGTTGTTTATGGTGTACTTATGCGTGAGATAATTTCTGATATGGATCTATTATTCATATTTTCAAATTTTGGCATTTATTTTGTGTTATTTTGAAAACTAATTCTGACCACCTGTTTTAAGTGCTAAATCTCAATATCTTATAACGCCAAGTTAAAAGTGCCTTGTGTTTGTCTATATGTTGTAATCGTCCACTAGCTTTAGACACTAGTGTTTTTGTCGGGCAAAGGATGACCGTATTTACTCCTTATACTTTCATTCACCCTTTAACAGATAGTGATTGTAAGAGCTTTTTTTCCAGTTTATTTTATGTTTATTGACATTGATCACAGAAACAGCTGAGTCATGGATATGTTCAGCCGTTGTTACTTTCGTCCATTAAGAAATGTTATGGCCGTAAAGAAACAAGGGCAAGGCTAACCGTCCGGAACAACTGATGTCACCATCTTTTTTATAGGTTTACACTTTAATTCGTATTTAACATTCTATGTACATTTCATTTAAGAAAGACGCTAATCATACAGTAAATAAATGAGGCAAAAAGCTGTCATCATTGGAAGACATATTATTATGAACAATATCAACAAAACTGTTTTAAAAATGTGTTGCTTCATATTTTGACCATTGCTGCTTCCGAGAATAAATTTGAATTTAAATCAATCAGTGTCCTATGTTGAGTATCTTCTAACTGGTGGCCATCTTGACTGACAAAGGAACATGAAATTCACAAACTTTGCAGAAGACCTCCAGAGGATTTGTGTGAGTAAGAATTAATCTAATTAAGCCAAGTTGTTTCATCAAGAGTTTGAATAGATGTCACATAGGTTCCCTACTTAAAGGAATGTTTGTCACATTGATGGGGTACGGACAGGTAAATCCGATTGGCTCAGTGATTTCAGAAGATTTCGTGCATTTACCGTAGGATCCCTTCGTGAAACTATGTTACCACTTGTGGTCATCTTCGATAAGGTGCAGCAAAACCGGACATAAACTTTTATTGGCTGTTTTTGCTAAATTTTGTTCCCATCGACAGAATTGTTTTAAAGAGATGTTTGAAATGTTGTCTTCGGATCCAATTTTAAAATATAATCCCAGATTGTGGCCATCTTGAAAGAGTATGAACCCCAAAATATTGAAAAATAGAACATATTTTAATATATTCTCCGAAGGATCCAGTGTTTAACTCAGTTCCCCGTTGGCAGCCATTTTCCATTATTGCGTAAACCTGAAAAAAAAAAAAAAACTTTATGAAGGGTACAATGCCAGAGCTTTGAAAATTTTCCTTGAGGGCCGAATGTTTAACTAAGGTTCGTGATTGTTGAAAATGGGTATAGCTTGTATTTGAACTCAAGGAAGCTAGTAGAGAAGAATCACTACAAATAAAGAGGCACTATTTTTTATGGTACTATTTTCGAGGTCTGTCAAACATTGGCCTATTGTGATAGTGTAGTGCCCCAAGACAATATTATGGCTTTCACATTTAACACAACCTAGGCACACGGAAGCTATAGTTAGTCGACATATAAGCGGGAGGTTAATGCATCATTAAACCTGGTTTAACCCACCAGTTTATATATAAAATGCCCGTTTCAAGTCGGGAATACATGTATTACGACTTGCTAAAAATATTCTGTGCTGGATTGAATTTCCCTGATTCAATCGAATGCTATACGGATTTTCCTTACTGGTCTCTTCTTCTGATCGATTCGGACTTTTGTTGTCATTTTTATTTGTTCTAAATGGAGGGACTTCAAAAGAAAGATATGTGAATGTGATTTCCATAGTAACAGTGTTAAACTATGGGCATAAAGTAAACCTGCAAAACTAGATTCTTCAATGGGCCATCCGTTGACGATTATGACAAAATTTTGTTCCAAATGTCCCAGTAGTTTTAGAGAAAAATATCTTTGAATGAAAAGTTAATTTTGCACAAGACAGAACGGTGGGCAACGGATTGCAACAGCCCACCGTAGCTATAGCCAGGTAAGCTGAAGAGATTTGGCCTCCCATTAAACGGAAGTATAACACAAACGTGTGCTTATTTATGTATTTGAAAGCAATATTTTGTCTCCATTTCCTACATTTGTCTCGATACGCCTAGGTTATGCTCAATTATTGCAGTTGCAATATGATCACTACAGACTTTTTACAGGCATCATGAATTGACATAAAAAATAACGACTGTAAAATACTAAAAGAACAATGGAGTGAAATTTACAAAATTCGAAGTCCAAAGACATGGCCAAACAAAGAACACGGAAAACAATGACGATAGACACAAAACAATGACCTTAGACGCATACAAAGCACAGAAATAGAAATCACAACATTCAAAACAAAGGCACTATTGGTGTGAACTAAAGTGAAACTGAGAGTGACATTAGGTGCTCTGGAAGGGTAAGCATGGCCATGTCCCGCTCTGTTAACAGCACCCGTCACAATGTGAGTGAAATAATTCAGGAAATGTCAAAGTCGTTAGTCAAAGCCGAGAAGACGTGAATCTAGCTGAAAATGTCCGCTTTCAACTGGGATACTGACACGTCATATCTTTAAATGATGTTATTGTGATGACCATTATTATTTCACCAATTGGAGTATTGATCTCATAGTTCTTCAACGCGAAGTGACATATTATTTTCATTTTATGTTTTAGAATTTCCACTTTCAGTATTCGTTTGCTGAGTATTCAGACAACCGCGTATGTAAGCTATTATGTTGATTAATATTAATGACAGATTTTAGTAAAATAAAAATCATGTAATTAGATACGTGAAAAATATAATAATAACATACATTTGAACTTGCATCTAACAAAAACAAAATGTTCCAAGACTAACCACTATATTTTTTACCTACTATACCACCATCGTTATAACATTAACATTACAAACAGGTAGAACTAATTTTTATTCAAAGTTTTGTTTCATTCACTATTTTACAGATATTTTGACTGCTTTTACCAGAGTCAGTCGTTTTTGGACTGAAAAAGTCTGAACAACGTTGAGAATGACTGAAGTTTGTTGATTCAACACTTATCAGTCTTTTTCAACACTAGTTTTGACTGAAAATGTCTGTGCAGTGTTGGGCCAACAATGATCAGTCATTCTCAACACTACCTGTGTTGTAAATGACTGATTTTTGTTGAGAATGTCTGTATGGTGTTGAGTCAACGCTGATCAGTCATTCTAAACGCTACCTGTGTTGTAAATGACTGATTTTTGTTGAGATTGTCTGTCCAGTGTTGAGTCAACTTTAATCAGACATTCTAAACGCTACCTGTGTTGTAAAAGATTGATATGTGTTGAAAATGACTGACCAGCGTTTACTCAACGATGGACAGACATTTTCAACACTGGTCAGTCTTTTACAGCACAGGTGCTGTTGAGAACGACTGCTCAGAGTTGATTCAACACTGGACAGATATCCTCAATAGATATCAGACTTTTAGAACACACTTAGTGTTGAGAATGACTGATCGAGTTGACTCAACGCTGGACAGCATTTTACAACTAAGACCAGCCATTTAAAACAAAAGTAAAGATTTTTATTTATTTAATTAATAAATTAACATGTTTTATTTATTCTAATCTATTATTTTTTTTATTATTTATCTTATTAATTTTATTTATAATTTTTTATTAATTTATCTTTAATTATATTTAGATATTTTTTTAATTAATTTAGTATTATTTTTTGTTTGTATTTTCACTTTTTTATTTATTTAATTTCATCTATATTTCATTTTTTTAAATTTAATTTACTTATATTTGTTTGTTTGTTTTTTCTTTTTTACATTCCTGAACTTTTAATTTCATTCATGTAGCTATCTAATTTTATATGTTTTTTGCAATAATGTATTGGCAAACTTAAAGCGAAAAGACAAATATACATTTAAACCCGCCAAACCACATCGACGACCTGGAATACTTGTGTGAGTATCGCGTAAATGTTCACGTAAATTAAATGTGTGCAAATTTTGTGAAATCCCGTTCTTTGTCACGTTTCATCAGAACAAAATTCAAAAGTTATTCGATTTTTATTTCCTTTATATTCTTGATGAATATCACACAAAAAAAAGAATAAAACATATTTTAAAACGATGCCTCAATCCGTGTATTTATTAATTGTAACACAAAAATAGAACGAAATCATGACCACGGAAAGTACATTTGTATTCTTTACCAATTGACAAATCTGCAATTTACACTTTTGGATTGCGTTATAGAGCCAATATGTTCATGCACTCATATCACAGGCACTCGAAATCAATTCTTCAAGAGTTTATGTGACCGTGTACACGTCTCTCTGACTTATATCCATCAGGCTTATTGTAAGAATTAAAGGTCCGTACTCTACGCCTTTTTTATTTTGCATAATTGGATGTTTTTTGCGATTTCCAAATTTTGTTTCTGCCTATGATATGTTTATAATGGCTAATTTTGTCTTGTTATATTTCCGTTTTGTTTATTGGTTGATGTGGTAGACAATTCACATTTAATAATCAACTACGATTGTGTATTGCCAATATATGTCCATTGTAGCATAGACATTTAAAAACGTATACGTAGTTGCAACCTTTGAATAAAAGTAATGGGAATTTCATAAAAGTGTTCTGAAATCAGTAGAACGTAATGAAAGGTTGACAATAAACAGGAAAAAGTAATAGGTTCGCTAGGCGCATGGCAAAGATACAGGTAAAAATTTCATCGGCTTTGTATAGAAATTTATGTCTTGAAAGTCATGAGAAGATGAAAAGTTGGTGTTTATGGGTAAAATATTTACATGTTATGATATGGAAAAAGGCAGAGGTTTCCACATTTCTGACCAACTCTGACAACTACCTCAATGTATATGTCAGTAGCAGCTGTTGAACTAGATCACCGTGCGCATGTCTTGTTGATTCCAAAAGGCTAGCGATTCGTAAGAAAATCAATCTATGCAAAATATGTCTTGGTCTTTAACTTTGAATGCTTGTTAATACTGTAAAATCTAGACACGTTAGTTCCACTTTGCATATTTTATAATTTTGCTTTTTTTTTTTTTTTCTTTTTTTTTACTATAGTGAATGTGATATCACTCCAAACGAATTTAACCTTATACAATTTGCCTATGCATCTATGCATGTTACAATATACAATTCTACAGTATTAATAAATGGGTATTTTCATAATGGCCCTGTTATGTGTCCGAGGCATGTAATAATGGCCTGAAGAAAGCTGTAATGGCACGAGGCAACGCCATTATTACATAATGGACCGGATGAATCCGTAATTTGTCCTAATAACTAAATACCGAAGTTACTGTAAATTTACTTTCTGCATATGCGCATTTCGACAACTTATGTCTCATCAGTGCAGATAAAATCTAAATTTTTGGAAGACCATCAACTCAAAGATGTTTAAAAACTGATAGAGAACAAATAACCAAAGTTATCTAAATGTAAAGCCAAAATCAGCTTAGGACAAAGCTTTGCACGAGGGATATACTCCTTAGTTTTCAATAAAATTTACATAATTTTAGATATTGTAAGGTTTCAAAAATAATCGGCTTTCGGGTCAGCACCGAAGTACTGACTACTGGGCTGGTGAATACCCTCGAGGACTAACAGTCCACCAGCAGTGGCATCGACCCAGTGGTAACAAATAACTGAATACCGAAGTTACTGTAAATTTACTTTCTGGATATGCCCATTTCGACTACTTATGTCTCATCAGTGCAGACAAAAACTAAATTTTTGGAAGACCATCAACTCAAATATGTTTAAAAACTGATAGAGAACAAATAACCAAAGTGATCTAAATGTAAAGCCAAAATCACCTAACTGGTTAATAAATATCATAAAACATGTTTGTTGCTTCCCTGTAAGCGGTTATTGCAAATTTCCGATTTCGCCTACCGTTACATAATAATTATTGATTATTCGATTTAATTTTTGTTAATATTGAATTTCTAGGCAACAATAGTATTGGCGGATATAGAGGGCATCTAGGAGTGCGAACCTATCTTTTTCTAGAAAAAAAATTGTGCAGAAATTAGACACATATTGACAAAGAAATATCCCTGATTATATAGGCTAGATCAACCGCTAAATAGACTCTATAGAAGAACATTTATCCTGGGACTAATATATTAGTCCAAGATTTATCAGAGTAATTATTAAAAAACGAGGAATAAATCTCCAAGGCTGTTATGTGTTTTCCACAAAGAACTCTTAGACAACCCATTCTTTTGTTAATGGTGGTTTAGATTGCGGGATGACCTATGTAAAATCATGCACATAAATATCGTTTGGCGGTCTTCTCGAACTGTTAGTTTTTGTATACATTGTACAAGGTCAACATAATACATTCAAAAAAGATCAATAAATTAAACCCCACCTGGCTGTCACTTATGTTGCCATTTAAATTACCGGCGATATCAGAATGCAGAGAAAGGTAAGGGCTTTAATTTATACGTATTCTTTTTTAAGTTTCTTTTTTTTTTATAAGATTACATTTAAGTTAGATCGGCTTCAGGCATTATCTTCATTTTGCACTCAGCCTTGAAAAAATACTAATATAATTCCTACTCAATTAATTACTGCAATATGAAGTATTTCCATTTAAATAATGTCAAATGCCCAATTTTGAAATCGAAGCCTGGATATAAAGGTTTGAGCTATGTAATGATAGTTTTATAAGTTTCTACAACAGAAATCTCTCCAGTCTGTATACTTTGAAGACTAACTAAACATATAATGAGTGAATGCATATTGTTGTTTCATTTTTCCGTTTTTCCTAAATCTGTATCGCAAATGAAATAACATTATTTTTAATTATGCTGAGAGTGATCGTCTTCAACGGCATGAAAAAATAAAATAAGCGTTCTGACACTAAAAGGTATCAACATATCTACAAAAGTGGACATGAATGTTTAATATATGAAGTAATTTTTTAAGTAAAATGAAAATCATGTAATTTGGCCGGGTATTAGTATATATATATATATAACGTCTAAAAACAGCGACAAACTTGGAAATCTTATTTAATCCTCAGGATAAGCATGTAAATATGCTTATACAGGTCTTGAAAAATAAATTATAGTCGTCTGAAGTCAAAGCCCAACTGAATTAAAGTCTTGGGATGTGATATTATCGAGAACATCTTTCCACTGAGGAATTTCACCACTACAATTTGAGTGACACGCAACACTTCATTTGAATTTCACTGTTGCATATACGGCCCTATTTCGCTGAATTTACATCTCGTCAGTGCAACTCGGATATAAAAATTGGAAAACCGCTGCCGAAATACCACTTCCTCGGAAGGGTGTACAAGACTGGAGATTGGCTGGTAAATTACTCTACCTACCCATTTATCCCCGTGATTGATGGATCTCGCTGGAGCAGACGGTGGGAAAAAAATACAAAGTTCCATATTAAATGTCTACTCTTTCCATGGAATTGCTTGTTAAGGAGTACATACGGACTCCTAACCCAAATGGTGGCCCCTAAGTTAAGTATGAATGATCCTTTTTAAGTTTTTAGATAGCAGTTTGTACGGCCTGTACTAGTAGTCCTATAAAACATACCTATTCCACGCCCAGACAGAGACATTTCTTCTTAGTCAAACAGTTAGCACTGCAAAGGGTGGGGTAGAAATATCCCGTGTCCACAGTTTCTTATAGGTAATGAATATTTTTTTACCCCTTTTGGATTGTGGATTCCAAATTATTATTTGATTCTAATGCTGCTGATGAGAGGTTAATCCTCGAAACACATATACATCAAAATGAAATTACTGCTTATTATGCAATTTAGGCATTTTTGTAATTTAGTATAAGTTTACTCTATATTATCACATGTAAGAAACTAACAAAAAATGAAATTCTTGAATGTGGTTAAAATTACATTGTTTTTATAATAGCAGTAAAATTTAATTATACTACAATTCAAGAATCTGATTATAACAAAGTATATAACGGATGATCGAACAGCGCAGTGATTTACGAATATGCGTTGCGCATAAGTGAATCAAAGCATTTTCTTGATCATGAGTTGAATATTTTCAAAAGATATAATCTAAATTTTGTTATTGTTTTTATAATATAGATCTTCTGATATATTTATTGGTTCATTTAAAGAATTTTTAAACTTATGAACTATTTTTTTCGATGTTAATCTACTACACTTTACTTGAGAACAGCATTAACAACTTCTATTGTGATGTCCCTTCCTGGAGTGAAATTATGGGAAATAATTCCACAGTTGATAATCGATTTTATTTCACTGGTAAATCTATAGTATGTATCCCAAGAGAAAAGGGGAGATAGGCTGCATCTCACAAATGAAGGCTAAGATATCATGTCCGTCCCAAGGCTTGCCGAGGGATGCTAAAAGATGTCTTAGCCTGAGAGTTTGAGATCAGTCTATAACCATCTTTCAACAGGGGTTGATACTTTTATTGTATTAATGCTCTGAAATTAATTTCACAACCACGATAAGCTTTGACTTCCACAAAGAAATATCAACAACGTTTCCAGAAAAAAGATGATGTCACAATTGGTTTACTTGTACTGAAGCTGGATAGAAACCTCATTTTCAGCAATTCCTTTGGTGCACAATTTAAAATCCCTGTTTCAATGTAAATCACATAACTTGATGTTCATGATAAATTATTGGTTGAAAGGAACATATTTATTCTTCAGTAAGAATATTAAATCAGACAACAAATCATACTGTATAAATCTCATGACAATTGGAAGTTTGGCAGACATCTTGAATTTTAGGCACGTGCTTACGCAAAGGGGTATTAAGATGATATGAAGTTCAAAATAAATCATTTTCATAATTGTAGCTATTTATTCATACTGATCTACTGAATATATATTTAGCCTCCCTTCCCTTGCTTTCCCAGAGGCTTGCACGCATATATAATATGACAGAGGTGTTTCCTCCAATTAACAGAAATGCATATATTACTAGAATAAAACTCCATTTATATGCAAAAGATCAACACCAGTATGTATGTGTGTAAAACTTCACTATATATCATGATATATGTAAAAGTATATTTGCTATGTATTTGCATGCAGTTTAATCTGAGATGTGTATTCTAATAGAAAAACTAATTAGAAAAAGTGGCAGATGTCAAGGGCGGAAATACATGTCAATAATTCATATTGGAAATTTGAAGATTGATAGAAAAGTTGCTTTTTTCCATTGATTTAGTACTTTTTTATTTCTTAATTGCAGCTTTATGCACATTTTGTCGAAAGAAGATAACATGTCAGATCGAGTCTTTTCATAATTTAGTAAGTGCATAATACCTTTTCAATAATATTTCGAGCTGATCCTGCTAGAGACTAAAAAATTTAATTCAGCATATTCAATTCCTTAATGTCCAAGCAAGGTCAGTTTCCCTGTTTTAAAACTTTAAGAATGTTGAAACCATGGAAGAGATAGGGGTGGATCTTACGAGCGTATAGATGTATGCCCCCTTTTCACATTTAAAGAATGAAATATTGTGGAAAAATTTGTAATAATCTTTTATCTGGACCCCCTGCCAATGGTATTTTTGAAAGTGGACTTTGTTTCATTTCAGTTATCAGCAATATGTGTGATTTGAAAGCAGAACCCCCTGCCAAATTTCTAGCTGAGTTTAGGCCAAGTCGAACTCAACTTATAATTTGATGAATGGTTTGTGTGCATCTGGGCCTTAGCTTTTGTTGTTCACGTATCTTAAGAACCACTTGCATATCTAAACATAACTTTGAACAAACATGGAGACGAGGAACCAATCGATTTTGAGGTTTGTGCAACATATGTCAAGGTCACAACTTCTAAAAATAGAACAAACAATTGACATTTTATCCATTTCCGCACAATATCTCCAGAACCACATGTCACATCTAAATGAAACTTGGCACAGAAATCACTAATGACCAGATGTGGTTACCTATTGATTTTGAGTTCTCTGGGACAAAGGTTAGGGTAACAACTTCTAAAAATAGAACAAAAACATGATGTTTATTTCTTACCGCACAATATTTCTAGAACAACATATCACATCGAAAAGAAACGAAAAGAAGACATGTCATTTGACGAGAGAAGGAATCTCATCGATTTTGATCTTTATTCGACAAAGGTCAAGGTCACAAATTCCAGAAATAGAACGAAAATTCGACAATTTTTATGGCCTGCAACGGAAAGTTTTACGCTTGTCTATCCGTCTGTCTGTTCATTCGTTCATCGTCCGTTAGTACGAATGAAAAACACAACTTTTTGTGTTTTTAGAAAGTTTCCGAAATGTGAAATAACTTCAAGGAATTTAACTTACAATAAGTAGTTGTGCACCCACATATCTCTGTAAAATTGCAGCTCTTGCCACCGAAACTGAAAAAAAAAGGCTGGCAAATTTAAATGCCTCAAATTTGATGAAACTTCACAAGAAGGATGTCTAGCACTCATAGAATTGATTTTTCGGTCACAAAATCTTCAAAATAGCTGCTGTTGCTATGGAAACTGGAAAAAGTCGGGAAATTCAGAGTGCCTTAAAATAGATGGATCTTTACAGGAAGATGAGATGGCATTTTCGGGCTCAGAACTTCCTCTTTATATATTTTGGAAAAAGGGAGGTACATTTGTGTATGTCATTGTGTCCATACTTTCACTGTTTTAACCTCTGTATTGTGTCAACAGAAGAATTAGAAGAAGAAAACACATGTACAAGGTTTAAAATGCTCTAAAATATGTTCAATTATTTACAAACACAGAACTCGGTAGTGCCGAAATATAACTTTTAGGCAAAGGATTGAAATTTATACAAAGTCCCATATCAAAGAACAGAAAACAAAGTGTAATACAAGATTTAAATGAACTAGCTCGTAAAATGATATGTAGATACCACTTTGATGACGGTACAAAAGCTGTTAATTTCCATCCATTCAGAACAAACTCAGGATTTGTACCGCACTTAGCGAACAATGCCGTCGAAAATTACTCATTTGCTACAAAACTGGAACTTCAAAACCTTAGCGTTAGAAAATTCAAAGATAATCTTTTTAAACAAAAAAGAAAAGCTTTGCAATCTTTAAAAAAAAATAAGCATAATTATAAATAGAGGCTCAGACACTGAGCCTGTATCGCTCACCTGACAAAATGCTGAACAGCAGGATTTTTCTATGTTCTTTATGGTGGCCATGTTTTTTATCTGAATTTCCCATAGGGCCAAAATAAACTTTGTTCTGTGCTGGCAGCTATGTTTTTCATTGGATAAGAACTAAATGAGCGATCTTTATTAAGGACTTTCAGTTCATCATTCCTGTAAAGTTTGGTTGAATTTGCTTCAGCGGTTTCAGGGGAGAAAAAGAAAATGTAAATTTTCTCATAGCGTCCAATGTTAAATCTTAGTTCCGCGTTGGGAGCCATGTATTTTATTGGATGGAAACGAAATGAGAAACCTTTGTAAAGGACCTTCCATACATCATTCCTATAAATTTTGGTTGAATTTGCTTTAGCGGTTTCAGAGGAGAAGATGAAAATGTGAATTTCCCAAAGAGCCAATGTTAAACCATGTTCTGTGCTGGCGGCCATGTTTCTTATCGCATCGGAACAAAATGAGCAATCTTTGTTAAGGACCTTTACTTGATCATTCCTGTAAAGTTTGGTTGCATTTGCTTCAGTGGTTTCAGAGGAGAGGAAGAAATTTGAATTTTTCCATAGCGTCCAATGTTAAACCTAAATTCCGCGCTGGCGGCCATGTTTTTTGTCGGATCGGAACGAAATGAGCAATAATTGTTATATAACATTCGACTGAATCAGGGAAACGCAATCCAACACTGAATATTTTTAGCAAGTCGTAATATTCCCGACTTGGAACGGGCATTTTATATATTAACTGGTGGGTTAAACCAGGTTTAGTGATGCATCAGCCTCCCGTTTATATGTTGACTAACTATAACTTCTGTGTGTCCAGGTTGTGTTAAATGTGAAAGCCAAATATTGTCTTGGACACTACACTATTACAATACGCCAATGTTTGACAGACCTCGAAAAAAAGTACTATAAAAAATAGTGCATCTTTATTTGATGTGACTCTTGTCTACTAGCTTCCTTGGGTGGATATCTCCAAAAGCTGTTTTTTCAAATACAAGCTATACCCATTTTCAACAATCACGAACCTTAGTTGAACATTCGGCCCTCAAGGAAAATTTTCAAAGCTCTTGCCTTGTACTCATAAAGTTTTTTTTTTTCAGGTTTACGCAATAATGGAAAATGGCTGCCAACGGGAAACAGAGTTAGACATTGGATCCTACGGGGAATATATTCAAATATGTTCTATTTTTCAATATTTGTTAGGGTCATACTCTTTTTCAAGATGGCCACAATGTGGGATTATATTTTAAAATTGGATCCGAAGAGAAAATTTCAAACCTCTCACTAAAACTATTCTGTCGATGGGAACAGAATTCAGCCCAAACAACCCGTATAAGTTTGTGTCCGGTTTTGCCGCACCTTTTCGAAGATGACCACAAGTGGTTAACATAGTTTAACGTAGGGATCCTACGGTAAATGCACGGAATCTTCTGAAATCAATGAGCCAATCGGATTTACCTGTTCGTTCCTCATCAATTTGACCAAAATTCTTTTAAGTAGGAAACCTATGTGACATCTATTCAAACTCATGATGAAACAACTTGGCTTAATTAGATTCAATCTTAGTCACACAAATCCTTGGGAGGTCTTCTGCAAAGTTTGTGAATTTCATGTTCCTTTCTCAGTCAAGATGGCCACCAGTTAGAACATCCTCAACATTGGACACTGATTGATTTAAATTCAAATTTATTCTTAGAGGCAGCAATTGTCAAAATATCAAGCAACACCTTTTTAAAACAATTTTGGTGATATTGATCATAATAATATCTCTTCCAATGTGGACAGCCTTTTGCCTCATTTATTTGCTGTATGATTAACGTCTTTCTGAAATGAAATGTACATAGAATGTTAAATACGAATTGAAGTGTAAACCCATAAAAAGAGGGTGACATCCGTTGTTCCGGACGGTTAGCCTTGCCCTTGTTTGTATAGAGCATCCGGCACAATGTCTGTGGGTCAATCCAGAAGTCAAAACCACTGACATCTCATATCTATCTCTGACGTCGCCTTTACGATCATAACATTTCTCAACTGACGAATGTAACAACGGCTGAATATATCCATGACTCAGCTGTTTCTGTGACAACGTCCCTGTTTGAAAATAAGCGTTCCGTAACCAATAAGTGTGAAATATACAGTTCATTTGTTCAGTTCCCTCTCCCTTCTCCTGTTGTTTCCTTACTTTTTCATCCGACAAACAGAAACACACAAGTGAGGTACAATGTGAATACATATGCCTTTTTGCAGAAAGAAAATTAGGATTAAACATCTATGTAAGAATTTAATGTGCACAGCAAAGTCCAAATACAATTTCATTTTCAGTGCATTATACACAGTATATTCCAAGATTAATTTGATGTTAAATCCATATTACGGTAGATTTACTTGAAATTAAATCGAGTGTAAATGTGTGACTTACTGTATCCAGTAGTCTGGCAATAAACTGGCATCAAATTTAAAATTAAATTTAAGATTAGACTTTCATTTATTTTTTCAAATCCGGAAAAATACAATTACTTGACGAAAAAATATTTTTAAATGAAATTGATTATTTGTGCAGTATAGAAATTTTAAAGTAAAATTATTGTGCGTTAAAACTACATTGATGTCTTGAGAGGGCAAAATATACTATGAGCCGACCAAGGCATACAATGCGAGAGCAAAGAATAATGATCTCTATGCACATCGTAAAAGGAAGTCTGTACTAAACGAATGCTACCTGTTTTGGCAAACAATTTTATTTTTTGAAAGATATCAGTCCATTTTAAAATAAACACCGTTGTGAACTTTAATATTTTCTTTCACTTCATATTGTTAAAAAAAGCAAAAACAATTTAATTGCTTGAATTTCTAAAACCATTGTCTTTGGAACGGAAAGAAAGAAATTAAAACATGGTTTAATGAGTTATATTTTTGACATCATCCACTTTACCAAAAAATAAATCGAATCGCTAAAGTAACATAACAGTAGATACCAAGCAAAATACTAACAGAAGAAAAGAGAAGCTTAATAGAAAAAATCAAGGTAATGTCAAAAACAAGAAAGCAAAGATATAAGGCTTTTGGTAAAATAATTCAAATTTAAGGCATGGAAAACACCAGGTTCTGATATAATGGTTGGCTGCTCACTGCAAACTTGTTCATATTCCAAAATATAGTTGTCTAATATGATGATGCAATGGGTGAATGAAGCGATATGGAGTAAATGCACATGATAAAAAGTCTCTACAAATACATGGTTACGACAAGCAATGCAAAAACGCTTTTATTGTTTTTTTTTTTTTTTTTTTTTTTTTTTTTTTTATCTTGAAATCACCACGAGGCCTTTAACAATGCGTTTTGCTTATACCTCATAGTTAATCGAAGATTGCACGTAACCAGTTTGACCGGAATTCTTTGCCAATTGTCGACCAACGCTGCATCCATGTCATTTCTGGTCATCAATGCGGGATTGTCAATAAACTTAAAATAAACTGGAAAAACGCTCTTACAATCACTATCATCCGTTGCCATTGGAAGTTTTGAATGTCAACTGCACCTAGGCGAAAAATACATTTTGTTGAACAGCCTTCAGAATGTTAATTTTCAAATGGAGTAAGTTTTATTTAAATAAAACCTACATTTTTTAATAAAATGTTCGATTTTTTTTTATTTCTCATATAGAAGCCACATCGAACATTTTACTTCGGAATAAATATTCAGACAGCTAATGTCATTTTGATATTGTCCATAAAACTGATTTGACGGAGTTCGTACATATTATTAATACTATTTGGAGTTGCTAGTGTTAAATGGTGTGTGAAAGCATAAGGAGTAAATGCACATGAGATTAATTCTCTACAAATACATGGTAAAGAAAAACAAGCAAAGGCAGAACGCTTTTATTGTGGTTCTTCATCTTGAAGTCAATATGAATCCTTCACCAATGAGATTTGGTCATACCTCAAAGTAAGTTCAAGACGGCCCATAGCACCGGTTTGAGCTGAATTCTTTGCTAATTGTGAGCAACGCTACATCCATGACTTCATTGGTCATGGGTTCGGGATTTCTATCAAACATAGATTAAACTGCCAAAATGCTCTTACAATTACTGTCATCCTTTGCCCGACAAAACACAAGTGTCTTAAGCTAGTGGATGATTACAACATATAGACAAACACAAGGCACTTTTAACTTGGCGTTGTAAAATATTGAGATTTAGGCACTAAAACAGGTGGTCAGAATTAGTTTTCAAAATTACAAAAAATAAATGCCAGAATTTGAAAATATGAATAGTATATCCATATCAGAAATTCTCTCACGCATAAGTACACCATAAATGAATTATATAGAGAGCATACATCTCTCGCACGGGGTATCTTTTTACGGACTCCACACTGCAGGAGAGACAAACTCCAGTCATAAATGGTGAATGATGGAAATCGAGTAAATGCAAATGAGACAGAGTTTCTACAAATGTATGGTAAAAACAAGCAAAGAAACAACGGTCTTGAAGTCACCATTAGGCCTTCAACAAAGGGCTTTGCTCATACCTCATAGTAAAGTCCTTTTTTTGCTATTATTACATGATTTAATTTGCCATCAACAGGCTCAGTCAAAAATCCTTATCTATATTCAATAACAATAACTCCTGCTCTAGAAATTTTAGAAATGTAGCATGTGACAAATACGTAATAAGCTTAATTAAAATTCCATGAAATGATGTAACAGGACGAAGTCATCAATTTGTTCAGAAAACCCGAGGTAGACAAGGAAGAACATTTTTTTTTAAATAAAGAACAAAGTTCAATATCAAGACAATAACAAATTTTAACCCCTGGCTGTTGCAGATACCGGCTTAAAACGGAATATTTATTGAAAATATCGTGTAAAAGGTTTTTTATTATTATTAAAAAAAGGGCTAAGGATGAACCCCTGAAATAATCATCTTTAAAAACCGCAATTTTAATTTTGTTTGTATTTGGCATCTTGTTAATGCCTACATAAGGGTTGCGTTGGACTTGTAAATAAAAAAAAAATGTTAGTATGATGGTATAACAATTGTCAACTGTTTTCATGAAATTCATATTAAGTTAAGATCAGCTGTATCTTGACTGGTATTTGGTTACAAAATTTACGAGAGATATACCACTTAAAATTTGGCATCTTTGATAATATTTCACGAAAGAATATGGAATAAATAAGCATGAGACCATAACACATATGTTAACTCCAACTGCGATATTGTTAATGAGCTGTATGGCCATTTCGGATATGTATTTCTCATCAGCAGCACTAGAACCCAAACAAAAGAAATCCATAATTTCAAAATGTTTAAATGCATAAAACCAAACGAAATCCGAATAATCAGTAATATCAAATATAGCTAAGGACAAAACTACGATGGTGCGAGTTAATCCCCCGTTTTAGAATTTACATAAATTTAGATAATAGTAATTGAACAAAGTGTACACATGAGATATTATCTCATGTACAAGTACACCATATCCAAGAAAAATAAAGAGCATACATCTCTACCACGGGGAATTGTTTTACCAAGAGCATACATCTCTACCACGGGGAATTGTTTTACCAACTCCACACTGCAATAAAAGTTTGATATTAAGTGTACGTCAATTTTAAGAAATAAACGACATTGTTTTTTGCAGACTTAAGTAAGTTATTAAATTTAATATTATAGATATCCACAACATTTTGAAAAACAAACAGCATATTTCAATGGACAAACATGATTTTATTTACAGAACGGACAATCTAAAGGTTGAACATACAGAAAAGAATGTGCATGCAACATACAATATGCGGTCTAGCCGTTTTGAAGATATGACCATATATACAAATATCAGTTGTAAACAAGCAAACTAATGATAATTGAAAATAATTTGAATTGGCTTGATAGCAATCTGTCAACATATGTTTTTTATTAAGCTACCTATGGAAACTTAAAGAAAGCATGCCTAGATTTTACTTTTAATTTTGATTACACAAAGGCAATTTCAATCATTGCAAAAAATTTTGGAAGACACCCAATGACTATTGTGGGCACATTTGGTTCCAATGATCATGTTGGTCCAGCAGTTTCAGAGAAGATCTTTGAATCTGTTTTTCATACTTTCTGATGTATAAATTTTGTTTCCACCTTGGATAAAGTTTAACTTGAACTAAGAAAAGAAGCAGTCGGAAACAACAACTAATCCCCTCACCAATTTGTTTTTGCCCAAAAAAGTCAGTTTTGTCAGCTGAAACTAGCAATGAAGTTGCATATTGGTTATGTAAATGAAAAACAAAAATCAATGCATAAAATGTAGGTCAGGCTAACCAAAATTTTATACCATCATCAAGATGCATATTTGGACAAAAGCTTATTTATCTATGACTTCTAGTCAAAAGGTACATGGCCTTTGTAACTGACAGACAGGCGAAATGCTATGCAACCTATCGTCAGCGGTCAAGGAATAAAAACAAATGTTTTGCAGGGACCCTATTAAAGACTATTGTGACCAAGTTTCTTTCTATGGAAGGAGCAAAGCAATTTCAGAGAAGATTTTTGAATGTTCTTACCATAGGGTCCAATTTTAATGTAAATTCACCAAAGGCCATCTGGATAAGAGTTATCCAGAGACATCTTTATTGCAGTGGACCACCTAAAAACCATTTTGGCCAGGTTTGGTTGCAATAAGTTTCTTGATAGAGAATAGTTTCTTGATAGACTTCCTTGATAGATACGGCTGCTCACAAATAGGCTACTTCAACAAGGGTACGTTACCCAAAACTTGAAGCCATCCCTCCAGAAGTTTTACGGTCGACATCATCATCTTGTGGACCGCTATGGGATATCTGTTTCCCACATGACAACAGATCTTTCCCTTTAAAGCTTAATTGTTGTTTCCTCTACCGGATTTGACTTTACTGCCGGATTTGACATGTTCAACACGGCGGGTGTCTTATAAGAAGCAGGAGATGCTGACTCTACCGGTGCACCTGATCTCACCCATGGTTTTATATTGGGTCCGTGTTGTTCATCTTTGTGTGTGAGTGTCTTCAGTTTTCTTTTCTGTGCTGTACCCGTGTTGTGTCTTTGTTTTTTCTGCCTTTTTTGTTGATGGTGTTGCCATTGTCCTTGGATTGTTCGCTTTTAGATTGACGGTTCGGTTCTCACTTACCTTTCTATTGGTCAAAGTTTTGTAAAAGTATAGCTTATAGATAAGTTAAATAGCAATGAGAAGAAGACATGTGCATTTTAGCGAATATTCAATAAATAAGTCAATAAATGAGCACACTCATGAGTATAACTGATAATTCAATAAACTTGTCTTCCTTCACATATACATGTGAAATATTAGGTCATTCAAAAAAAATGTTTCTTTCCCAAGCCCTGGAGTTTTTATATTGATTCGGTCTGGTAGTTTTTTTATCTGTTATTTCTTTATTGTTTTGGAAAACAGATCAAGCAAGTGCATGCTTTCTCGATAATCTTCCAGCACTTCTTTCTTGGGAAATGCAGACATTTTTCTGATCTTTCAAACTTAAAATTGTTAGGTTTGTTTTCAATATGTCCTTGACAAGGACTTGAATACTCAAAGGGCTATCATATATTTTGCTTTGAGAAAGGAGAAAGAAACGTAGGTATTAAGAATTATGTTTTGTAGATTTTTAGACAAATCAAAATATAAAAAAAAAAAATAATTGTCAATGTGAAATAAAATTGTTTGACTTCCAACAATTTTACTGATTCAGGGGAGGCTTTAGAAACAATCTATTTATTTTGAATGGCTTGACAAACGTAAAAAAAAAAGTACAATTGAAATGGGAATGGAAGAGTTCAAAGGTGTTCCAGAAAGCAATGATGTAACTTCTTCTATAGCTTCAAGTTTTTCAATCAAAGCAATTGCACTGTCAATGTCCTCTGCTGCTTTACTTGACATTTTCTTTTCAGCAGCTAATGTAGAAAAATAGGATGTTATCTGGGAAGGTTCCAAATATTCCTGAGGAATGAACTTTTTATAAACATCCTCTTGCATAAACTTCAGGTTTCTGCATATTGCACTTAAATTCATTCTGTTCCAGTTCTTTCACCTTCCTCGAATATTTCCCTCAAATATTGTTTGACCTTTTTGCGAAAACGCACATGTTTTCTGTCCTTTTTCTACGACTTTTGCTGAGGATTTCTCTGAAGAAGTACAATCATAGGAAGTTGTAGCTTAGCAACTCCCTCTGTCAAATTCATGCAGGTGTTATACCATCGTTGTTTTACGTAATCAAATGTTGACATTTTGCATAGTTGGAATTTGTGTGTACCAACTAAGCAATGCCCATACATGGTAGTAAATGATCTGAAGGCCTCAAAACATCCTATCGGAAAAGAGAGTCTACCATCATCTGACACCCTTCTACATTTGTATGCTCTTTAAAATCAGCTTGAATTTTGAGTGATCTGGAAAGAAAAGATATAATTTCCTTAGACATTTTAAAAGAAAATTTAATATATGCAAGAAACGTGGCTGCCATTTGAAATTTGGAAGAGAAGATAATTCGGCATTTTGAATAGTTTTTTTCATGAAAATATGGGTCGTACCTTGTCACAGCATGTCCTCTTTAATTGCCCATTAAAACCCGAAGATGTGGGTGGAGTAAAATGCCTGCTGTTTAAAATCTTTAAGGGGAGAAAATTCATCAACTTTATGTTATGCCCCACAACAAAAAAGTTTAGTGCATATTGTTTTACTCCTGTCTTTCTGGCTGTCTGCAGAGGATACATTATATTACTGGGCTGTTTCTCCTTCATTTTTTATGGTAAGAAGTCTTCATTTGGCAAATCACTTGTACATATAGCCATACATGTACCTTCGGTATTGATTTTAATTTTGGTACAATTCCATAAAAATATATACTTTGTTGACTTTATAGACATAGAGGGTACACAGTAAAAAAACATGTCTTTTTTGTGAGGGCGTTATATGTGTCTCACGGAAACAAATATATCATAACTAAGAAAACAAACATAGGAAATTCGATAAATATATTAATTCTGTTGAAGTAAAATATCCAGGTGAATCCTGCAATTTGATTTGTTATTCAGGCTTCACAGGGATACCGGTTCATATTCCTTGTCTGCGTCCTATATCCCTTGCCTGATGCCTTAGGGGATATTCTTGATATGGCTTTCTAGGAAATGCTCTGCACCCTGATATAACTATAGGAAAGGTGTCCACATTACTAAAACTTGATAGAATTCAACCATCAATATAAAAGATAGGGCACTTTTTCTCTATTTTATCTTATACCAGTGTCCGCAATACTATAACTTGATAGAATTTAACCATAAATATAAAAGATAGGGCACTTTTTCTCTATTTTATATTATACCGGTGTCCGAAATACTGAAACTTGATAGAATTTAACTATTAATATAAAAGATAGGGCACTTTTTCTCTATTTTATATTATACCGGTGTCCGCAATACTATAATTTGATAGAATTTATTAACCATAAATATAAAAGATTGGGCACTTTTTCTCTATTTTATATAATACCGGTGTCCGCAATACTATAACTTGATAGAATTTAACCATAAATAGAAAAAAAACAGGGCACTTTTTCTCTATTTTAAATTGTGGTTCTATTTTATGTTATACTGGTGTCTGCAATACTAAAATGTCATATAATTTAACCATAAATATAAAGAAAGGGGCAGTTTTTCTCTATTTTATATTATACCGGTGTCTGCAATACTTAAACTGCCTATGGTTTAACCATAGATATAATAAGTTAATCTGATTGAACAGGTTGATATCGCATTGAATGAAGTTGATTAAATAAAGGTTTGCGTTCCTAATCAATAAATGTTTTTGTGACAAAAAATCGCCAGACGTGGTACTTAAACCTGGGACTAACATAACATGTTAAATTTGTCCCAGCTTAAACTGATGATATTTTATTTTCTTCTTGTAAAATCGGGGGTTGTAAAAAAAGGTATATTTCGAGATGAAAAAAAAATAAACAACAACGGTGTTTTGCAAAAAACTGGTAAACCTATCTATAAAATGCGGAATTTAAATGAAACGAGTAAACGCACGCTACACGATACACGCAATGAACGTTACACGTTACACGATACACGATACACGATGAGCGCACACGATTTACACGATGAACGCAAACGATCTACACGATGAAC
>MJUU01008738.1:12208-22900 GCA_002080025.1 Modiolus philippinarum | reverse complement strand
ATTTTGGCATGGGGAAAAACGGCAATATGTACACATATTCCAGTTTTTCCGGGGGAAATTGGCTCTGATCCAAAATTTCCTAGGGGATAAAATTGGATCGATTCACTTTTTTCCCCGGGGGAAAAACTGGCATGTCGGAAAAATGGCAATATAACACCGGAACTCCCGATCCGGAACTCAGGAGAAGTAACTGAGGATTATGAAACAGTCCCATTTACTAAGTCGTAATGTCTCCATATAAAGACAGCATTAACCCTGAAACATGCACATTATAATTATGCACACCCCTCTTTTTTTATATACTAGTGATTGAATTGTGCAAATCGAGGTTGATACGTCAGGAATACACGTTCTGTGATACACAGGGAATATTCATGTGTACGTTCTGAAATATGACTGTAAAGCTAGTCTTATTTGCAGCATTGTCTAGAGGTATGTTACGGTAATACAAACACAGTCAATAGCCCAATCAAGGCAAATCTACTTTCTACAGTATGCCTTCTGGCATTTAAAACTGTGATATATGAAAAAAAAATTAAACACTGCTAGACAAAGAAAGTATGGACTAAACAGTTTGTTTGACCTCTCTACTCTAATTACATTCACAATAGCTTGATTGGATTAGTAAACCAAACACGACAGTTTTGTGGTATATGAAGCGTTACTAAATAATTTTATATTGATGTTAAATAAAGGACAAAAACTAATGATAAATCATCATTAGAATAGTCGGTAGAGTAGAAGTATTTTTTCTTGACTACTAGCCAGACTGGTCGCGCTAACTCTGAAATGACTGTAAATGAAATGCACATTTGGTTCTTAGGGCTATCAAGGTTTGCGTCAACATTTTTAAGTAGCAGTGGAAAGGTTTTTCGATGTTTTGAACACATTGAGTATAGACATGGTACATATTAATATCTTCGAAAAGGTTACACCATATGCTATCATTTTATACCACTTGTGCATAAGTGTGAGGTACCAGTCAACATATTCCAATATTTATTTTGGTGTATTTTAAGAGAGACCATTTTCAAACACTTCGTGAATCTTATACTCATTTTAACGTGTTTTATTTTTAATATGGTATGTAAGCGGCGTAAAAATTGGATGAAGGGCATAAGCTATGGGATGTTCAAGGTTTGATCAGTGTTCTGTTCACTAGGTTAGTGCAAGGTTCATTATTTTCCTGAACAAAATATCAAGATAAATTTTGTTCTGGATTATTGGGGTTCTGAATATTAACACCAACTTAAAGTAAACCAGATTGTCTATGAATATGAAAGAAAATAATCAAATACCGATGTTACTGTGGGTTTTATTTTGTAAATAATGCCTTTCAAGCGAAGATTGAATTATAGCATTTGGAAGTTTAAGATCTTGTAAGATGAAGTAGAAAACCAACAAAATGATGTTTTGGAATCATGTCGAGGATACATTAAGTAGTTAAGTCAGGCATCTGTGAAGTTTGTTTCTTAATTTTTATTACCTACGTCTTTACTTAGTTTCAATTGGATATTTTTTAATGTCGCCTGTCATATTTTTCTGTATATACATTTTATAGTAGCTATTTTTGGCAATGCAGTTCAAGGATTTTAGGTGCTGCATTAAAATTACTTTGTCATATATCCCGCCTTTTTGAATAAATATATAATTAAAAGTTTGGACAAACAGGCTTTATTGACTTTTATGTTAAAAAATTTAAACATAAAAGTCAATAAAGACTGTTTTGATGCTTGATCAGATTACACGCCTTTCTTTATATTGTCATATAATAGATGCTTATAAAATCCAGGTGACGACAGGACATTTAAACAAAAACAACAAATCATTCGCATTTTGACAACTTATTTCTCTTCAGAACAGATAAAATCAAAACATTTGGAAATCTCAAATATCTGTAAAATCTGACTTGGAACAAATTGCAAATAGGGTCTAAGTAGTAAAACCAAAATCGGCTTAGGACAGAGCTATGATAGAGGGAGAACCCCTTAGTTTTAGAACCAATTTTGTAAAATTAGATATTGGAAGTTTAAAAATAAAATCAGTTTCCGGTCAAGCACCGCAATAGTGGCTACTGGGTTGATGAATACCCTCTGGGACTAATGGTCCACCAGCTGAGGCATCGACCCAGTGGTAATAAATAACAAAATACCGAAGTTATTTTGTTATTTAGATTCTGCATATTCGCGTTTCGATAACGTATGCCTCTTCAGTGCAGATCAAATCAAAACATTTGAAAATCGATATACTCAAAATATGTGTAAAATCAGAAAGGGAACAAAGGTCTTAAGTAAAACCAAAATCGGCTGAGGACAGAGATCTGCGAGAGGGAGATATTCCTTAGTCTTAGAACAAATTTTGTAAAATTAGATATTGCTAAGTAAGTGCACGGATAAGAATACAAAATATTAAAACAAAAAGAACCATTTTCCTGATTACATCTGTACTGGTATAGAAATTGTCATGTTAAATTCTATTTCAATAATCTAGGTGTGTCCTTTTACGTTTTTGAACTGTAGACTTTTTTTTAATACTTATCAGCACATTGTGGTGAACCTTGATGTGGCCTGGTGCTTAAGTTAAAATATGTTTTCAAAATATAGATTTAAATGAACAACTAAACATTCGATATTTCGTTCCGAATGAAAGAAAATGGTCACCAGCGCGGATTGAGCCTATGGAGAAAACATCATTTTAAACACATGCTCTGAAACCATGAAGTATATTAAACAAAATTGTACTGAAATGATGAATGGAAGGTCACTTACAAAGATTGCACATTTCGTTCTGATTCGATTAAAGACATGCACACCAGGACGGAACATAGTTTAACATCGAACCTATGGGAAATTGGCATTTACATCTCCTCTGAAACCATTGAAGCAAATTCAGCCAAACTGTACAGGAATAATGTATGGAAGGTCTTTCACAAAGATGTTCTGGATCAATTGAAGCAAATATATGGAAGGTTCTTAACAAAGCTTGCACATTTCGTTCTGATTTGAAAAAAAGCCGGGCCGTCAACACGTAAAATAGTTTAACATTGGCCCTACAAGAAATTCACTTTTCGTCTTTCCTTTAAAACCATTCAAGCAAATTCAACCATTTTTTACAAGGATGATGTTAGGGGAGTCCTTTACAAAGATAAAAAACCTGGCAGCCAGCACGGATCGTAGTTTCAGCATTGGCCCATATTGGAAAACATCATTTTCAACATATACTCTGAAACAATTGAAGCAAATATAACTAAACTGTACTGATATCATGTATGGGAGTTTTCAAATGTCCACCGGATGTCCAAAACATGTTCCTGTTTATTTTGATATTCATGACTTTCTTTCAAACCTTTCCTTAAGAAAACTATATAAGAAAAACGTAAACAACCATAGAAAATCAATAAATGTTTCTGGCATAAGTTAAAAAAAGCGGTAGGGATTAATGTTTTGCAGTTTTGCACCATTTTGCTTTGGTTACTCCGTGTAAAATTGCTAGTTAATTTTTGAAAGTGGGCGATATTTAGACTCTTTTCATTAGAATTGTTGAACGTCTTGATCTTCAATGATGTCAAGATAACCGTTAATATATCTCCACAAGTGTCATAGCGATATGGCGACGTGGAAAAGCCTCGGCTGTAAGGTAGTTTTTCTAGACATCAGCATCACAGGTATTAGAAGATTAATTAAAAAGGTTTCTAGTAGGTTTTTATAAGATAAGGAATGAAAGGTGTATCCTTGTTGTCAAAATATAAGAGGACAAGCTTTTGAAATCTGGGTCTGGAAAAATGCCTGTATGTCAACCCTTGTGCTCATATCATATCTAAAGAAATAACTATGTAATTCATTAGTTGTAAGATTACATGTACTCACATTGTTTGCAAATGAACACAGCAGTTTGAGCATACATGTACCTGTTTGATTACAATGATTATTACGAAAATAAATACAATATATACCTGTAATAAAGAGTGAAACCTTTTTTTTTTGTTTTTTCTAGGCACACTCCCATTGACAACGAAATGTATCCATAATATCGATCTGCTGTATGAGGTCTTGTGGTACTCAGGTAAATTTTGTAAACAAATAGATACAAAAAAGGTAGCTAAATTTTTTAGACTTTTCAAATCATACATAATGGTGAAGTATTTGTTTTCTTTTTCAAAATGCAAAATGTATAAAATAACGAAAATTTTAAAAATAATATACAATAGGGGCAATTACTCCCTGCAAGTATTCACATTTCTTCAAAATTTAAGGAGGCGGGGGTGTAGATATTTATATGCTGAACATTTTTGCTATAAAAAGTTGACCTCTATCATGTATATTTCACGAAAGGATATGGAGAAAATGAACATGAGACCATAACACATGTGTTAACTCCAACTGCAATAATTTTAATGAGGTGTATGGCCATTTCGGAAATAAATTCCTCATCAGCAGCACTAGAACCCAAACAAAGTTTTTTTTCTATTAAAGAAAAAAATGAAAATTTTAGAATTTTTTACGAAAGGGCCCATTATTCCAAAATGGATTTTCTTCAACATTGCAGGATAGGTAGATCTTGTCATGTAGATTACTTTGGATTTTTTTGCAGATTTTTTTTTATATCCGTAGCGGTTTTCTGCTTAATTGCCCAAAGCAGCAATTGACCCCTATGTGATGTTCTTTGTAACCACAGCACGTGGTTTCCTTCACAAACTAATCAAACATAATTTTTAATCTAGGTACCCTTGCTATGATTAAAGCCAATGTTTATTGAAATTGGCTCAGTGGTTTTTAGAGGAGAAGATCTTTAAAGGCATTCCGTTTCAATATTAAACATATTTCCCACTGGCAGCCATCTATGATCTGATACGGACCTCCCAGACATATTTCTAAAGGGGACCAACTAAGAACATTTGTGACTAAGGAGGGTTCCAATTAACTAAGTAATTTCAGAGGAGAAAATCTTTGAATGTGTTTTCCCATAGTGTTCAGTATTAACCAAGTTCCCCGCTGGCGGCCATCTTGGATGAGGTACCGGCAATCAGACAACTTCCATTATGAAGATAAAGTGAATTCCTTGACATGCTTTACATTTCTATATCTAATACTTAACCTCAATTTCGAACCGTTTTAAAAATAAAGGGCGAGACGTACACAATTCCAACATGTTTTATATATCAATATGATTCATCTATAAATTTGGTGTTCTTTACCACTATCAACCCATAATTCAAAGCTGTGCCTTTGGTACCAAACCGTTGTAATTCTTTTAAAACATGCAATTAGCAAAACAGTTATGTTTTTATCTTACTGACTGGCCATTGTGCCGTAGATATTAACGGTAACGGAAAAATAGCCACAAAAAACGTTCTTATGTAATAACAAAAAGTTTAAACGGTAATCAGTGAAAATCAAAAGTGTCTAGTGATATACTTCCTGTCACAAGTATAAGTCGGTGATCATTTATCGCTGATTGCACTTACGTATTAAAATTTAAAAAGTCGACGAAATATGTCCACATTGCATTTGGATTATTATTAACATTCATCTCTTGCAAGTATGCCAGCATAGAAATTTTTATGTCTTTGGTTCTTCCGTTTTATTCTTTTTTCTGACATTTTCATTGTTTTCTGCAAAGGGAAATGAATATTTGTTTTTTGATTCAGACGTCGACAAGAGTGACTTGTTTTGCGGGTTCTACCGTAAATAAATCAGATTGTTGTCTGGTGTACATTACTCCATATTCTTTTACGTGTACAAAAGAAAAAATACATCAAAAACCAATTCGCGACGTGAATTATAAATTTTCTCGCTAATTTCCTTATTTACAAGCAAAACTTACAAAAAATTATCTACTTTTGTCAGAATTGCATATCTCTGGTAGGTTCAGTGACTGAATCTGTTATCCAAATGTAAGAAGACGCATTCAAATTGATCTTTTTATGACAGTGTATGTAACAAATGACATGTTTACCAAGTTTTCGAGCCGATTTCATATGTTTCATGCATTTGAAAAATAAGTGTCCTTAACGAATTAAATTCACGGGGAATTTAATTTCATAGTGTAATTAATTTTTTTACTGTTTCCTTGCAGTTTTTGTGTGCTTGCTTGACTCTAATAAATCAATTTCCGGATTTGCCATGCATCCATTATGCACACATTTTGTTTATTTTAGAAGAGCAGAGACCGATACTGTACCGAAATTTTTGTTGTCATTTCATAAAGCAATAAGGACATCGGTGCCTTCATTATTCTTTTAAATTTTGGATTAATAATTATTCATAAAAATGTCTTTATATCTTGTTTCATGTGTTATTTTTATTATTATTTTTTTTCTTGTTTTTTCTAATTTTTTAATTTTACCCTAACCACCTGTTTATAGTGCGAACATCTCACTATTTCTGAAAGCCGAGTTTTATGACGGTCTACTTAATGAGTGCTTCGTGTTTTTTTCTTTATGTGGTTAATATCAAGTAGCTTCATACACTAGTGCTTTTGTCGGGCAACGGATCACAGTGATTGTAAGAGCAATTTGCCAGTTTCATTTATGTTTGTTGACGATCGCGCATCCACGACCAGTATTTACAAGGATATAGCGTCGTTAGACATATACCAATGAATTCCGCTCAAACCGATGAGAAGGGTTGTTTTGAACGTACATTGAGGGATGAGTAAATGTATTTTATAACCTCCCAGAGACCTCAAGATGGAGAACAACAACACATGTTTTTTTTCCATTGCATTGTTTCAGACGATCTAAATATGCAGATCCAAACAACGAGACTGTGGCTGAGTAAATAAACAACCACTCATGGAAGCAAAAAGACATACAATTCTTTTTTTATTAAAAAAAATGAAAAAAAATATGTAAAACAAATGAAGACAATATGACTACAATATAACAAATAAACAGAAACAAACGGGAACGCAAAAAAGGGAAAAGTGAAGGCAGTGTCAATCTCAAAGGATTGGTGTTGTCGGGTGCTCTAGGAAGTAACTTTGAGGCTGAAAATTTTAAAATAAATTCATTCAAATGATATTTTACCAATCATGAGCGAATTTCCTCTATATATTACTATTAGACATTAACAAATACATCGGACAAAGGTAGTTATGGGATGAAAGATTGAATGTCTTAGAGCAATAAACTAGATAATACGTTGGATTTACAACAGACTCAGAAAAATAGTTTCCAGATAATGTTTATACATGTACGAATGTATAAACAGAAGTACTATTTTTTTACCCTTTTACAAAAACAGGCAACTTTAAATGTCACATCAATTTTGCATTTGTTTAATAGTATTTGATACTTATTAGAACTTTTACATGTAGTATGGTATATAATTACATTCAACAACAAGTCTGATCTGAAGAAAAAGTACACAAATAAGTTCACCTACATGTACATATCCATTCTTACTAAGAAATAGTAATGTTTTGAATATATTTAAACAATTAACTAACTTCACTTAATATAAGTAAACTATTTAATGCGGGTATTTTGCCCCTCACAAAACTGATTGACGGAGTCATTGGTGTTTTAAGTTATCACGGATGGCCTAATGTGTTTTCTTTTTTAGCAATTCAACGGTACAAGTATCACTTTATTCCCTTAGTAACACCTATAACAACACCTTCAAAACTCCTGACTTTTGTCAGTTAGTCAAAAACTATTAATCAAGTTCTATATAATTATATTTTTCACCAATTCGTACTACCTGAAGGGATTGACCTTGATACTCCAGTGATGGCAAAATGGTATACAACAATTTTGTATAAATCTTCAATTTGACAGGTAAAGAAGAAAAACGTTTCGGGGCAACAGTAATAGATTTTACTGTATTCATTGATTAGCTGCAATGACAATAAGTTGATAATCGAGATTATCCGTCATAAGTCAAAAACACAAATCGAACACAAAATTGTTTCAAACAAAGAATGACGACCGAGAGATGATTTTAAAGAAGAACAGTCGTGTAATATCTGTAACCAATCCACAAGTTGTTGCTTTACTATGTCTCAAATAAAAACAAATTACAACAACGTTTTTCTTTTACCATACATTATCTAGTACAAATCAATTATGGGCTCAAACAGGATTTCCTAAGAAGGAGGGCAAACAGAAAGATTGTATCTTGAATGGTAAACTATAAGGTAGCAATACTTACATAGCATTGCTCTGTATAATGTACCTCTGATGAAGACCTAACCAAAAACAACGAAAATTGGTAATTGGAAGAAAGCAATGTATGTACGAACAAGGGTAACCTTTATTACACTTTCATTGTTACGATTGAAGACCCAAAAACAAAATAACTTGGTGAAGTATTTAACACGACCGAATATGCATAAATAACTTTGCAGCTCTTTTTATTAATACCATATCAACGATAAAAGAAAGCTACAATCGTAACTACTCATTCACTGCATAAATAATCGCCGAGTAGCTACGAAACAACTACAGTAGGATACCGAAGGAACAAAGGGGTGAAATTAACAAAAATTGAAATCCAAAGACAGGGCAAAAACGAGAACACAGAAAGCAATGACGTTAGACACAAAAACAATAACGTTATATAGATACAAAGCACAGAAACAAAAATTACAGCATTCAGAACAAAGGCACTCACAGTGTGAAATTTAGTGAAACTGAGAGTGAGGAAAGGTGCTGAATTTTATTATAATGATACATAGGCAATCGGATCACGAAACAAAATGGTAAGTAATTGGTATGTTCAGCAACTTTTATAGATGTGAGAACAACTGTAAAAGGTTAACGTACCACGTAACTAATAAATAGAAATACCGGAGACTGTTGTCAACTTATCGAAGCTGCTTAACTCTCAAATACATTAATACATTCTTCGCTGTGCCATCTTAATAGATGAGAATCGGTTTAGTAAATGCTTGATTATAACCTTGCTGATATAGAACCGATTCAACGAATCTTTCCTGGCGTCAGTTTGTGACTTGTATGTGTTACTGTGGTTCCACAGCAAACAAGATTTTTTTTTACGACTAGTGCACAGAGCTGCGAAAAAGTATCCTGTGTGTACAAGGTACTATCTTGTAAACAGTGTGTTCTCTATTTGCACTGTTTCGGGAAAACCCATTCGATTTTTTAGATGACGTATGGTCTAACTATTTTGGACCCTTTTTATATTCGCAAAATTGTCGATCCTGCAATATTTTTCGCCGCAAGCGCTTCTATATTTTTTTTAATATCCAGCAATAGTCCAGTCTTGAGATATTGCTATCCTGGCTCTACGAAATGGGATCTCTTATCCTTTATATTCAGCAAAAAATGTGTTTTGTTTTCTTGTCAAACCCGTCTGTCACATATATATATATATCAAATGTTTACTCCCTACTAATGTTTTTGTATATACTGCACAACTTTGAAATATGCACAATGTTTTATCAACTTTTCATGGGGGGATTTACTTTCATTGATGCTTTTTATTTATGCTTTTTATTTATCTAGTTGTTTCATATCTCAGCAATGAAAGGATAGGCTGCAAGGTCTTTACAAAAATATGGTAGAAACAAAAAATGAAACAGAGTTTATACAAGATACATGCTAAGCACATCTATTTATTTTGGGATATCAAAGCAACAAAATGATACATCTGGTTCTCAATTATCAAAATCCCTTTCTGCTATACGGCTTCAATGTTCAGAATATACAGGCAAATTTCAGTGTTTATATTTTTTTCATTTACCCCCAAACTAAAAATCTGTTGTAGAAAGCCCACTGTCAAATTGTGCAATCTATTCAGAGACAACAACTAGAGGCACCCAAGAGCCTTTAGCTAACCTGGTCAATGGCTGACAGAGACAGTCAAAATAACCATGTTAAATGGTCTCATTTTTTATGTTAATAGACCTCGATGGCCCAATAGGTCAGAGGACAAGATCTTACGAGGCATTTCAAATAGGGTTGAAGCGTTCTTTGTTCCCTGCTGGTGGCCATATTGAATGAGACATAGTTTTGTTCTAATTGGTATCTTTCTTAGGAGGAAAACATTTCTTTTATTCTTTATCATTATGTTAACATTAAAATATTTTCCCTACTGGCGGCCATTTTGGATCTGATGCTGACTTGCCAGACCATTTTTTGAAAGGGGATCAATCAAGAACAGTTGTGACCAAGTAAGTTAAGCACATATTTTCAGAGAAAACATCTTGGAATTTGTTTTCCCAAAAGTCCAATGTTAAGCTTAGCTCCCTGCTTTTGGCCATCTTGGAAGAAATGCATGAATGTCAGACAATTCCAATCATGATGATAAAATGTAGTCCCTGACATGATAAACATTTCTGCATCTAAAACTTAATCCCTATCTGAAATCGTTTTAGAAATATACGGCAAAATGTATAAAATAACGAATATATTACAAATAAAGGGCAATATGGGCAATATTCCCCTGCAAGTATTTATATTTCTTCAAACTTTTCAGGGTGGGTAGATTTGTATATGCTTAACATGTTTGCTATATAAGTTGACCTCTATCATTTAGTTTTTTTATTGAAAAAAATGAAACTTTTATAATTTTTTACGAAAAGGGCCATGATTCCAAAACGGGTAATCAGATTTTCTTCAACATTGCAGGGCAGGTAGATCTTGTTATGCAGATTACTTTGAATTCATAGCAGATTTTTTATATCCGTAACGGTTTTCTAGTTAATTGCCCAAAGCAGCAATTTACC
>MJUU01008737.1:12043-77797 GCA_002080025.1 Modiolus philippinarum | reverse complement strand
CCCCCCCACACACACACACACACTCATGAACAGCACTCTGGGTTCACCCCTGTATAAGCAGGTTTGTTATTTGATTCACATAGAACTTAATTAAGTAAACACAAAAAAGTCGGAATATAGTGTAAGCAAATACAGGTTTTTCTCCATTACTTCAACACGACGTGGTTTTGTACATGTAGTTCTTAATATAACCAATATGTATTATTGAAAAGAAAAGATCGAAATTAAATAGAACATTTCCGCGTATTTGTCAGATACATTTTTTGAATCTAGCTGTACTTGAAGGAAATATAAATTATCATGTTGCCAGCTTCTACAACATGTCCAATATAAAACATCACTGTAGGTGGTATAAACTACCCAGTAAAGCGTGGACCATTTGAATTTCAGGGTTGGACTGGGATTTCTAGCCTGGTCTATGCTAAGAAAATCTCTGACACCGGCACCTGGGTTAACAAATAATGTAGCCCTCACGCTATTCATTAGAAAAAAACATGCCAAAAGCAACAAATTTCCTAGCATGCAGTCCAAAACGTTTCCCAACTCGTGTAATAATCCCAACAACCCCCCTCCGAAAATCAAAAAGATCCGTGCCTAACGAAGGTATCACAACATTCGATGCAAACAAACATATTTCGCTTAATCGGACAATCAGTTCGCAGTGAAATGTAGTAAACATATGTTTCCCTCGGGACGTTTTTAAACTTTAAATTGGAGGAAACAATAGAGGGTAAGCCGTGGGTTCTTTAAAAAGAATCCACAGTTAATACAAAAGATGACGTCACAACAATGGTTTAAGTTACTCCGTAAAACGTGAAAATATTCGGATTGTGTGATTTCGCATGTCGATTTTATTGCTATAAATATATGCAATACACTGTCACACAGGTAAACAATTGTTATTTTCATCTTTGACAAATTACTGCGCGACAGGTCCGTTGATCCCAAACGCAATATAATAAAAACGAGTAATTTAATAAACATGCATATTGTTTTCAATTTAACATGACAACACCGTATTCAACTCAAGAAAATGAAGAAATATAATTTAAAAACACAATGTATACGATTTTGAAAGAAACTTGTGCACTATATATTATCGGAAGTACGAAGATCATCTCTAAGAGATGTTAATAGGCTTGAAGCCTCACGTGATTTTTTCTTGTCATATTAACATCTCTCCAGCCATTTCATGGCTTCGAGATAAAAATTAACTGGCAAAGTGTTCTTACAATCGCTGTCATCCGTTGCCCGACAAAAAAAGTAACAGAAGACAATAACAACCCTTATACAATCACGGGACACTCATCGAGTCAAAAGTAAGAAACCTTGGCATAAAAAAAACCATGAGATGTGCGCACAATAAACAGGTGGTCAGAATAACAGTTTGATTATACAAAAAATAAAAATGTCAAAATTTGAAAGTATGATAGTGCATCCATACGAAGAATTCTCTCAAGCACAAGCACACCATATTTTAAATGAATATAGAGAACTGGGAATCTTTTTAAAGCATACTTAAGAAGATTACATAAATCAATACCGAGATACAAGGCAAACACATAAACACTAGCTGAAATAGGTGATCTGAAAATTATGTAATTGCATCTACTATTCGACAAAATGCATACATGTACCGAATGTACTTGGTCAACATCACATATATTCGATTTTATAGAGTCACTGTTAGGTACATATCAATGACCAGCTTTATGATATTAAATTATTAAATGGCCATATTTCATAAACAATAATTATATTGAAACCGACTGAAATTTTACAAATACGGTAGTTGGAACTAGGTCATAAATTATTATAAATTATGGACACAAAGCTAATAAAAGATGTCCTATTAGAACCAATATTATGCTGCTTAACAGCTCAACTTTCACGATATTCTATAGTTAATGATAATATACCGAAGTTACTGTTAATTGGTTTTCTGCAATAAGATAAATGATACTGAATACAATGACTAAATACCGAAGTGACTTTGAATTTAAATTCTGCATATGCGCATTTCAACAACTTATGTCTCTTCAGTGCAGATAAAATCTAAACAATGTGATAGTTTGATTTCTGTTTTAACTATTTATTGATAATTCTGAACGACTGAACTCTAAACTGTACGACAAACGTGATGATTTCGACTTACAATGTAAATAGCGACTTTCCCGGTTTTGAGCAGTAGTATTGCAACATCTCCGACATATGGCGTCTTCATTTCACAACCCATTCGCTATTGCCGTGCAAGTAGTTTGTTCAGCAATTTTGTCAACAAAGCGAAACTACTGTATCAAAACTTATACATCAAGATTACGTTCTGTCACTGTTAAAATTGTCACTACAGAAGTTTCACGGTCGTCACCATAATTTGACAGATCGTTACAATGTTTCTATTTCACAGATGAGGATTGATATCTTTGGGTACACCGAGAATTTATTACCCGACTGACTAACACCGACTGTGAGAATACCGGTGAATCTGAATATACCCCTTAGTTTTTGTAGGGCTCACACTGCTAGTGCTTTAGTTGTGTGCCGTTCTTGTTCATTTTTGTTTATTTGTTTTGTCTTTGTCATACTGCATCAATTCGTGTTGGATGTGAATTGCTGTAATTTAGCATTTTTGGTTTTTGAACCCCCCCTTCCTCGTTATTGCTTGTTGATTTAGGTATATTGGTTTGATCTTTGTCTTGTAGTCTTTATATTGCCCGGCTACTGCTTTTTAAGATATTTCCTTATCTTTTTTTTTGCTTCGACGTTTGTCAATGTAATACTGCAGTTCCTTGTAAAAAGTATGTCAGATAGTATATGTATAAATATGTCACACAGCTGATCATGGAGTTGGTATTTAGCCTTTTGTCAGTTCCTGCGGCTGCATTTCATTTGCGCACTTTTTGAAATTAGGTACCATTTCATTTGCGCACTTTTTAATATTTCATTTGCGTACAAATTTTCTTTCATTTGCACACCTTTACTTTTGTTTGCACCTTTTCTATCCATATATCAAACAGTGAAAATTAAATATCTCTCATATTCCATCTCAGGTCATGCAAGTGATAAGTTTAGAAAGAATCAATAACTTTACACGAGTGCAGAGTGTGGATAGGTAATTGCTTTGGTTTACTGAACTTTTCTTGAGACCGGTTAGGTTGATAACTATTTTGATATAAAGTTTATGGCAGAAACATGTGTATGCAGTTCGCAGACTGGGTTGATGTGTCCTTAATTCAACCAGATGCTTATATCTTATATTAGTCCAAGCTTCATACAACTTGCATAAAAAACGTGGAAGCGAAACTAGGAGAGTACCTCGACACAAACAGAGAGATTAATTTTATGATGAGCTTTTACATGGAGGATTTTATTGTCTAATTAATTTTCATCTTCTCAATAAACTATAAATCCTTCTCAAAACTCTATTTCCACTTTCTAATGGTAAGCAGGGATCAGCGGACTGATGTACTGCTATCGGAAAAGGTATATAGTAAAGGTCTTGGGTGACACTACTTTTAAATGAATCGCCAATGACTGCAGATTTACAGCACTTACAGTTGTAACGTTTGCAAGGATTGTAACCACCTGGTGTTTGGGGTTTATTCTTTATTTTTGACTTTACTAGGATGTCTCGTATGCTTTTTGGTTTTCTATAAGCCATACCTGGTAATTCTGGAAAAGTTTTTTTCAACTTAGGATCTTTCTCGATCAAACTCCAATTCTTACGAATTATAGATGGCAGTACTTGAAGACTGGGATGGTACCAGTACCACCCAAAATAAACAGATTTCAACTCGATACAGACCTAGACAGCTTCTCCCGTAGATTACGCTTAAAGGACTATTTTCATGAGCAAGAGAGGAAGAATCTTTTTGAAGCTGGTCTAAGTGAATCAGACGAGGACGATAATGACGATACACCCATACCTAAGTTTAAAAAGAAAAGTAAATGGAATCCACCGAAAAGCAAAAATGAGAATCTAGAAACTTTTATAAAAAAAATGTTAAACATGAAATTTCATCGTGCATCTCTAACAACAAGAACAAATACAACAATTGACATGAAAAGAAGGCATTAAAAGATCTAGAACAAAGAGATGACATTATTATAAAACCTGCTGACAAAGGCAGTGCTGTAGTTGTCATGAACAAAGACGACTACATAGAGGAGGGTAGAAGACAGTTGTTTAATACTCGGTTCTATAAAGAACTAGATTCCGACCCAACAGAATCTATTGCCGAAGAAATAAGAACTACCTTGGCAGATATGAATGAAAATGGACATATTGATGATGACACCTATCAATATATGTACACCCGATAGATTTTATCTACTCCCCAACCTTCACAAGGAAGGTATTCCTGGTAGACCAATTGTATCAGCTAACGGTCATACCACTGAAAAAATTTCTGAGTTTGTTGATTTTCAACTACGACCGCTTGTACACAAACTCCCTTCACATCTACAGGACACTACAGATTATCTCGGGAAAATAAACAACTTGATCCCCTTTCCAGAAAACACCATTTTGGCTACAATGGATGTATCGTCTTTATATACTAATATTCCAAAGGATGAAGGTATACAAGCCTGTGAAAAAGCATGGAACTCTAGACAAGATAAAAATCCTCCAACTGAGTGCCTTGTCAAATTACTCACCCTTGTTCTGGAGAACAACAATTTTGTATTCAACGAGAAACATTATTTGCAAGTTAACGGAACAAGTATGGGAACCAAAATGGCACCATCATATGCAAACATTTTCATGGGAAACCTTGAACAAGATATCTTGTCTACAGCTCCATTCAAACCAATGTCTTGGTTGCGTTTCATTGACGATATTGACATCAAATGGAATGGAACAAAGGNACAACTGGACCAATTTTTTCAACATTGTAACAATTTTCATCACTCCATCAAATTTACATTTGAGTCCTCAACAAAGAAGATCAGCTTTCTCGACACAACTACAACCATTGTCAACGGCAACATCAAAATCGATCTTCATACGAAGAAAACCGACAGGCATCAATTTTTATCTCCAAAAAGCTGTCACCCCAAACATTGTTCTCGCAGTATCCCTTATAGCCAGGCCATACGAGTCAAACGAATATGTTCGGAAGAACACCTGAAAAACCACCGTTTACAAGAACTAAAAAAGCACCTACTCAATAGGGGTTATAATGACAAAAATATCGACAGTGCTTTTGAAAAAGTGAACAATATTGACCGTAACTCTTTGCTTGTATACAAAGATAAGAGTAGTCAAAATAAAAGAACACCACTTGTTGTAACTTACCATCCCAGTCTTCAAGTACTGCCATCTATAATTCGTAAGAATTGGAGTTTGATCGAGAAAGATCCTAAGTTGAAAAAAACTTTTCCAGAATTACCAGTTATGGCTTATAGAAAACCAAAAAGCATACGAGACATCCTAGTAAAATCAAAAATAAAGAATAAACCCCAAACACCAGGTGGTTACAATCCTTGCAAACGTAACAACTGTAAGTGCTGTAAATCTGCAGTCATTGGCGATTCATTTAAAAGTAGTGTCACCCAAGAAACTTACAAAATTTTCTCACCTGTATCTTGCAAAACCAAAAACTGCATCTATTTATTGACTTGAGGTTCATGCAGTTTACAATATGTTGGACAAACTACCACCTGTTTCAACATCAGGTTAAACAACCACCGTTCATTTCATAACAAAAAACGAAACTGTCCTGTCACGCGCCATCTCCAAACGACAGGACATACTTTTGAAGACATCAAAGTGCAGATCATTGAAGAAAACGATCAATGGGGTGACTCGACAAGGGATTTGCGGGAAAATTTTTGGGTCCACCAGCTTTTTACTTTAGAACCAAACGGTCTTAACGAACGTGACCAAATGAAATTCAGCAGTAACAAAAAATAAAAAGAATATTTTTTTCAGCGGAAACAATTATGTTAACATCTTTTTATTATATATTTATTTTTTTATTTTCTACTTTATATTACATCGTCACAAAGAACCTGCCATAAAACAAATTAGTTTAATATTTATCAATTTCCAACGGTTTTATAGAAATTGCAAATAGTAGACTAATATTATATGTTATATAGTCAAATCATTTAAGACCATTAAATTATTTTATCCCTTCAAATGTCATAACAAAAACATAAAATACTTTTTTGTCTATTCTTACGGCAAGCCCGAAAAATAGACACTTCGTTACATTCATATGCATGAAAATTATATACATGTACCCCTGTTTTCACAATATAAGCGTTTAAATGTTTTCATTGCCTCTACTCCATATAATCGCCGATAGCAAGTTATTAAAATTAATCTCCTTACATTGGTTTATGAAAAAAAACATTAGCACGCACTATATGGCGGTATTTGGGATGTTATTACGCCTTCTGTAAGTAAGCGGTAATCTGGTTTGTTAAAAGCCGTAGTAATTTTTGCATTTCCTTGACCCTTTTCGCGTCGTCATAGTGGATTTGTATTTGCCAAAACGTATGCCTTTTTTACCGTTCATTGCGACGCTCTCAGTTTCAACTGTGTGCATTGATGAGTGAAACATTCGGTGTAATTAAATGCTTTTCAGGCTCGGCTCGGGAAATCTCATTGTCCTGTGACTTGCACTTTTGGCAAATACCCGTCCTTATCATGTTCAAAATACCATCAGCTCCATATCACTTATATTTTTTGTTTGCAAATGTTTTCATTATTTTGCAGGGCATTATGGTAGAAATAACGACTACTTGCATCGTTAATTTATTCTACAGTGCATCTTAATAACCAATACAAATGTTATCATTTAAAAATATTTATAATAAAATTATTTGTTGATTTACTCTGTTTGCACATTGTAATCACATAATAAATCAACCAGTCTAGCAATTTCTATATTTCCAGGTGCAATGATGACCCGGATATAAATTCCCAGGATCTGTCAGGATGGCGCTGAATCTGTGGTAATAAGAACTTGACGGACTGTAGGTTGCAAGTCTTGTGCTGAATTCGCATGCTTGTTCCATTACCTGCAATGATTCCCATTATGTTTTAACTGTCTGTTTGATTTGGAAGAACAATAATTAATATCATAATTGTAATTGTAATATATCACTTCATATGCTATCATTCGGAATAAAATATTGACAAAATACGAGTTCTGATCATGTTCTAATTTGCACAGAGCCTGCTTGTTTAAGAAAATCTCTCGTGATTGAAAACATGTTTAAATCTGACCACCTCTTTATTGCGCTCACATCTCATAATTTCTGTCGGATTCGACTTTACTACAGGAGTTGACATGTTCAACACGGCGGGTGTCTTATAAGGAGCAGGAGATGCTTACTCTACCGGTACACCTGATCTCACCCATGGTTTTTTATTGGGTCCGTGTTGTTCATCTATATGTGTGTCTTCATTTTTCTTTTTTGTCCCGTACTCAAGTGGTGTCCTTGTTTCTTAGTGTGTCTGATCTTGCCATTGTCCATGGATTGTTCGTTCTTTTGATTTACGGTTCGGTTCTCACTTACTTCATCATGCCAAGTTTTCTTACTTTTGACTATATGGGTGCCCTGTGATTTTTTAAGTGTTTGATTGTCTTTTGTTAGTTTTAATAACCAATTGGCGCAAATTGATTCCGGTCGTCTTGGGCTTAGTCCGACAACGGATGACAACAATTCACTGGAACTTCGGTATTTAGTTATTTGTTACCACTGGGTCGATGCCACTGCTGGTGGACTGTTAGTCCTCGAGGGGTATTCACCAGCCCAGTAGTCCGTACTTCAGTGCTGACCCGAAAGCCGATTCTATTTTAAACCTTACAATATCAAAATTTTTGTAAATTTTGTTGAAAACTAAGGAGTATCTCCCTCATGCAAAGCTCTGTCCTTAGCTGGTTTTGGCTTTATATTTAGATCATATTGGTTATTTGCTCTCTATCAGTTTTTAAATATCTTTGATTTTATGGTCTTCCAAACGTTTAGATTTTATCTGCACTGAAGAGACATAAGTTGTCGAAATGCGATAATGCAGAAATCAAATTCACTGTAACTTAGGTATTTAGTTATTTGTAAGAACTTTGCCTGTTAATGTTATGTTACTTTGTTGACAGCCCCGCATTCATTGATAATGTAGAGCGTGGATGTAGCGTTGCTCGACAGTTAGCAATGGATTCCGCTCAAACCGGTGCTAGGGACCCTCTTGAAATTACTATGGGCAAAGATCATTGTTGAAAGCCTCATGGAAACTTCAAGATGAAGAAAAACTTTGTTCCATTGCTTTATTTTACCATGCATTTGTAGAAACATTGTCTCTTGTGCATTACTCCATTTCCTTCCATTTCTTAATAAATCTAAGTTAAAGGCTCATTAATGGTTACTAAAATCCAGCTTGTTCTTTTATTTAATACTTTTACGGGACGGCAAAGGAAAGTCTAAAGCCACTTAATGAAATTGGATTGTTTTTCACAATTCAAAACTTTTCTCTTCTGTGATACTCTTTACTTTTGGTTTTAATGCTACTAATTAGATGTACACATAATACATAAAGAGTCTTAATCCTTTTTTTAAAAAAAAAGGAACGTACAAAATATTAATTCTTGTATCTTTTAATTGTTTTAAACATTTTGAATTATTATAAACAGGATAGAAACAAACAATTACAATGTGGAGATTTGATAAAACTGGATTGGTCGGGGATGTAACGGCATATATTGTCACCGGCGACAATATGTGCCGTAACAGGGGGCACAAAGAACATTATTTCATCTGCTAAAAAGTCAATGGTTCATGTATCAGCAGACATTTAAATGAACATTACTGAATTTGCAGAGCCTACAATGCTCCTGTTTGGTAACGTAACATTTATATTTAAAAATGTCAAAATACTGCTAAAAGGTCATTCTATACCTGAAAATTCCCGTTCCCTAAACATCTCAAAAAGACAGCAGTATGATCAGTCCATCTATTGTTGTATTTACCAGACTCGAACGTTGCAATAGCTGTGCCAGGTTTAATGTAACCGTGACCTGACTGACAATATCCTGCCACCTAAAACGAAGATTTAAAGAAAGTTACAATTCATTGTCAAACTTTATCTGAACCCTCAATAGATATTTATGTTCATCTGAAATATTTATAAAACACAACCACAAAAATAAACTCTCTGCTGCAGCATTAATATGACTAAACAAATTCAGCACTTATGTTCTTGTATAACAACTTCTTTTTAATGCTCATATCCGATCGTATACGCATATAGGTTGTAAGCTACATTCGTAAATGACTAGCTTATGATCATTTGATGGTTTATTATGTAGATGAAACCTACAAATCCTATAACTAGGAAGAGAGACCCCGTTCACACTTACAATATTCGAAACGATAGATCGAATCCATCTGGTTTGACTGTTAATACATAAAAAGATTGATCTTATTTGGTCCCGTAACAAGAGGTGGTCTAAAAAGATTGATTCAAGTAGAGACGATTACGGCCTTTGTCTGAACAATCTGGATTTATTGCGATTTGGGGGCTCTAAAATAAGCACGAGATCGACCGCAATCGGTTCGAATGAGACCTGATTGAGATCGATCAGATGTTCTGGAAACGAGTTTTAAAAAAAAATCGAATTTAATTTCGATTGATCACATCTCGGTCAAAACGGCCACTATCAAAAAAAAAAAAAGAAGAAGAAGAAAACATGAATAAAAAGTTCACTGGCAATTTTTCTCGGATCGAATCAAGCTGTAGATTTTGTAGACGTGTATAAAAAGTTTCAGCTTCCATAAATATATGGAATTCATCGTCTTATGTTGCAAAACTTCAGATATCTTAAGTCGTTTCCAATAATCTAGTAACTGGTTAAAATGAAATCATAATAGTCTTTCATGTATTTTGTCGATACCAACCATAATAATCGGGAAGTACAAATAGACCCGTTTTGATTTTCGGTAATAATATATTAAAGTATAACGACAGATTAGGGCTCATATCAAAACCAAGCTGGATTGACTTATGTTCACTGTCACTATATACTAAGACAGGTGGAAACCGACAGCTTATATATGAGGGTAAAATCCCCGTTTTGGACTAAGCACTTTGACCTTATTATTAAGTTTGGGTGTACTTTGGACTTCGTGGACTCAAAAGTCCACGAATTGTTTACTTGTACTTCAAATTAATAAAAAATAAACAATAAAAACAAATAGAAAAACTGTGAGCAGAGCTCGCCAATATTAACCCCTGCTCCCCGTTCAATTCAAGAAAAACAAAATAAATCAATTTTTAAAATAGCTGGTACACAATGGCAATATGTACTAAACATTCTGTGAAAGTTTAAGTGAATTTCATCAAATGATCTAGGTTGGGTGTCCCCATAAATTACATATAGGTACCCTATGGAGGATGGACGAACGAACGGACGACCGGGCAGACATGATCACTAAAAACCGCCCGCTTATTCATTTTTATATTAAATAATCAGTTCAATGTTTTAATATTAAATAATATTTTTTTTTTCGTATTAAAAATTCATAATTTATTTTTAATATTAAAAATGCGCTACCTATGAAATGCATAGTAAATATGAAAACGGCATACGACTGGAAAGGCGAGTTTCAGGATTCTGTTTTCCTGTTTTTACATCATTGCGAGAAAAAATATTTGCTTTGTTCTGTTATATTTCTCTCGCATCTCTTTGCATTCTTGTTCCACAGATTACATGTAGGTACAAATGTATATAAAATCTCGATCATTGAACATAGTGGAACTGTATTATCAGAGACAGATCCCCAAAGATACATCGCATCAACTGCCAATTTTTTCAAATATTAGAATATGTGAATTTCTAATTAAGGTCTTTCCCGAACCTTCGGGAAGACCTTACTGTATTTCGTCTGATTATTATTATTTTTTCTTCCGCCATCTTTCAAACAGATTTGCCAGAGACAGTTCGTGACATGTCGTAATGGTCTTTTGCGACAAATATTGTACAGTAAAGGGCTACTCGCACATTACGCTGCTAGTCGAAATTTTTTTCCGTTACGGAGTTATCTCCCCAAAAGCAAAAAACCTTGTTATCGCTTAAACTCGAAAACCGTAAAAGATAGCTGATGAAGTGTAATGGGGAAAATGTTCGTTAGGTCATGACGGAACTTCATTACATGTGGTCTGAAACCGTGCGGTATACTTTTGGGGGGTTATTGCCCTTTGAAGATTTTCAATTTCCGTCATCGCTCAAAACTTCTAAACGGTTAGTCGTAGAGACATGGGACCTTCACCATTATTCTTAGTTGATATAAGTTACATCTTTGACCTTTGACCTTACCCCTTGTTATCGCTTAAACTCAAAAACCGTAAAAAATGGCTGAAAACATATAATGGGAAAAATGTTCATTATCATGAGACGCAACTTTGTTACATTTGGTCCGAAGAGATTTGACGACTCTTTATATGAGTTATTGTCCTTTGAAAGATTTTGAGTTTGCGTTAATGCTAAATACTCCCAAACGATAAGTCGTAGAAACCTGAAACCTTCACCATTGTTCATAAGTCATATATGGCCATCTAAAAATGTCAAGGTCAAAGGTCACCGGTCAAGGTCACCGATGACCTTAAGCCTTGTTAACGCTTCAACTCGTAAACTGTAATAGACGGCTGAAAACATAAAATGGAAAAAATGTTCATTATCATGAGACGCAACTTTGTTACATTTGGTCCGAAGAGATTCGACGACTCTTTATATGAGTTATTGCCCTTTGAAAGATTTTGAGTTTCCGTTAAAGCTAAATATTCCCAAATGATAAGTCGTAGAGACTTGAAACCTTCACCATTGTTCATAAGTCATATATGGCCATCTAAAAATGTCAAGGTCAAAGGTCAACGGTCAAGGTCACGGATGACCTTATTTCAAAATTGAAAAAAACGTATACTTTTTCATATCAAAAATCGATTTTTTTTATATTAAAAAAAATTTTTTTGAAATTAAAAAAATAATTTTTATTATTATTAATATTATAAAGTTGAAAAAAAGATGAGAAAAGCTACATTTTGGAAACATTCATGCTCATTTCCTGACCACCGAAAACGAAACTCTTATCTAAGAAATTCATAACGAGTTTTAAACACACGCATCACTATGTTAATGTTCTATATTTACTTATGTTTATAAATATCGAATGGAGCATTCCCTTATGAGCCTTATGAGCGGGTTTCTCTTGCTTAAGAAAGAATCGTTTTTAGACTGACGGCTCGGTTCTCTCCTACTTGAAATGTAATTGAAAGCTGAGATAAAAACAGCAATGCATGGTAAGGTAACAGAAAAAGAGTAATTCAAATTTCATCAAGTGGCCTAGGTGGAGTTGTCCCCACAAAGTAGGTACCCTATGGAGGATGAACGAACGAACGAACAGACAACATGATCTCTATATCCCGCCCGCTAATTCATTTTTATATTAAATAAGCACTGAGTTCGATGTTTTAATATTAAATAACCTTTTTTTTTACTTTTAAAAATTCATAACATTTTTTAATATTAAAAAAATGTGCTAGCTATGAAATGCATAGTAAATATGAAAACGGCCGACGACTGGAAAGGCGAGTTTCAGGATTCTGCCTTCCTGGTTTTACATCATTGCGAGAAAAAAAATATGCTTTGTTCATGTAATTATATATTTATCTCATCTCTTTGCATCCTTGTTCCACAGTACACATGTATATAAAATCTCGATAATTGAACATAGTGAAACTGTATTATCAGAGACAGAATACAAAAAAACACCAAAGTTGCATAAAAACAGTAAATTTCGTTATGCTGTACACGTGTCTCAAGGAGTAACCTCTCATCAGCAGCATTAAAATCAAATAATATGGAAAGACATAATCCAAAAGTTGTCTGAAAAGAAATACTCATTACCAAAAATATCGAAATAGGTAGCCAAGTCCAGTACCAAGGACATCTACCGGGTGCCATACACAGAATGAAGCCTCAGTATTTTTAAGTGGTAAGAAATTTAATAAAAACAGTAAATTTCCATAACACGCAAGGTAAAAATTTCATGTCAGACAATTTTGACTATTGGGCTTCTGAATACCCTCGGGTACCTTTTTTCGACCAGCAGTGGCATCGGCCCAATGGTTAAAAATTCAAAAAATTACCAAAGTTGCATAAAAACAGTAAATTTCGTTATGCTGTACACGTGTTTCAAGGAGTAACCTCTCATCAGCAGCATTAAAATCAAATAATATGGAAAGCCATAATCCAAAAGTTGCCTGAAAAGAAATACTCATTACCAAAAATACCGAAATAGGAAGCCAAATCCAGTACCAAGGACATCTACCGGATCTACCAGATCCCCAAAATACATCGAATCAACTGCTGGTTTTTTTTTTTTTTTTTCAAATATTAGAATATGCGAATTTCTAATATGAGAAAATAATTTTCTAATAAAAAAAATTTATTCTTTTAAAATTAATAAAAAAAACTTATACTTTTAACATTTAAAATGGATCTTTGAATATTAAACATTATTTTTAAATTAAAAAAAAATATTATTAATATTATAAAATTTAAAAAAAGATGAGAAATTCTACTTTTTGGAAACATTCATGCCTATTCGCTGTCCAATGCAAACGTATCTCTCATTTCAGAAATTCATTACGATTTTTTAACACACGAATCACCATGTTAACGTTCTATATTCACTTACGTTTATAAATGGAGCATTAAGAAAGGCCGAATCGTTTGTAGACTGACGGCATGGTTCTCACTTACTTAAGCTGAGATAAAAACAGTAATGGTAGAGTAACAGAGAAAAGAGTGATTATTTTTTATGAAAGGATATGGAGTAAATGAACCTGTGACAATAACACATATGTTTACCTCAACTGCAATTTATTGTAATGAGCTGTATGGCCATTGTACAAATATCAATCTGGGTTTTAATTCAGGTCATTCAACTGTTAATCAGCTGATAGAAATTTACCACAGAATACGCATGTCGATAAATGTGTCATGTCTTTTGTTCTTCCTAATATTTCAAAGCCTTTGATAGAGTTTGGAACCCTGGGAGTCGAATTACATTTTGTAACACTTAGGTCAAACAAATGCAATAGTTTCACAAGATTCTGTTTCGGGTCCACTTTTACTTTTTAATATATGTAAATGATAATCCAGACTTTTTCGGGATGATACCTCCCTATCATTTTCAAGCCTCAGCCCTTATACTATAGAGGATATAATTGGCATTGATACTTATTCCGATTGGTCTAAGTGGTTTATATAATTTTCAACCCCTTACAAACTAAAGCAATGATTATGTATCAATTGACATTGTACCTGATAATATTGAACTTTAAGATGAAGTGATCGAGTTTGTTTAATTAATTACACAAGAAATCTTAGTATTACTTTCGATGCTAATTGTAAATTTCATACACATGTTGAAACATTTGTAAGAGATTAAACGACTCAAGACTGAAATACACACTGAATAGGAACTATTTTTTCACGTATCTACTATTTAATGTTTATTAGACCAATTGTGATGAATGCTTGTGAATTATGGCCTGGTTTTGGTCAAGAAGATTATGAAAAACTTTATAAAAAAAACTCCGAATGGAAGAATATACTGCTAAATAAATATGCTTGAATTGAATAAAAGAAGCTAGTGTAAGTTATCTGCAATTTTGTTTCGACCTGATTGATGTGAGATTGTTTGACCAATGTGTACTACCTCCAAAAATTCAAGCGCAGATTGCTCACCACTTCAGCTCTGTGTTTTTGATTGGACAACTAATATCATTTTAATTCGACTTCCTTTTTTGGTTTTCATTCATCAAACATTATAATATTTACTGCTGAAATTGTACTATAATTGCAAAGAATTTTCCACACAAAACACCACATTGCGTGGTATCTTCTTTTTTATTATCTTACATTATATCCTGGAGACCATAATCCAGTGTAAGGCGCTCCACATGCACACTTGACAAGGGCAACACACTGACCTCCACAACCGGATGCTGAACAGTCATACCTCGAGACTTCATCAAATCTGTGATGAACGTCAACTTTCCATTGACTGTATTGAGTCTTTTGACAAACAACCGGAACCTTTGCAGTAATTTGGCTTGCTTCAGAAACTGCATAGAGAAAGATACTTTCATTGAACAAAAAAGCATAAACTTGAAAACCTCCACTTTTGTATTTGCTTAAAGCATTAAAGAAAAGTAACAAAAGTTGATTTAAAAATCTGTGTTATGCAATGTCATGTTTTTTCTCTTCTAAGCTTTATTAGACTTCAACAAATAACATATTACAGACTTTTCTCATATGTTGTATTGAGGGATTTTATTCATTTAATTTCATTATTATATAGATAGCAGTCTATGTAATAAAAGGCATAGCTAATAGAATGATTTGCCAATTACCGACCTCGTTTCCGTTCTTTTAAATTTTCACTTAAATAATGACGTGACACCGGACAAGTTGACATATTTACCGAAGAAACCCTTAAAAATTAGCACCGTTGACATATGAATTCTATTGTCGGGAACTCCGTTCTAGGTGTCAAACCACCACTTCAGCCAGTCGGAGTTTAAACCATGCAAGAAAATAGCTCTTTTAGAATCTAAATATAACTAAATATAACTCTGAATTCTTGCACTATGTAAAATACTGTGTGAAAACATCAAATGTTTGCTGATTTTACACAGGAATACACATGACTTTGTCACTGTTTTGAATATATTATGAATGTTTACAAATTTCATGAAAAAAGCAACAACTCTGACTGAGGTGCCTTTTTTAAAAATCTGTCTGATTTGTATATAACATTTGTTTAAGCAGGAATGGTGCTTATATTTGCGGTTTGATGTGAACGTGAACCTCAGGTTTTTCTTACCCAATAAGAGAACAACTACCATGAATTCCATCTTCTGTAATTAAAAATGAATTTTATTAAAATTAAATATGTACATTTATGTTAGATATAATTTTAAATATTACATCGACAAATGAATTAATAATTTTAAACGAATACCAAAACAACAAATCAAAGTTAAACATATGAAATGAAACATCCAAAACATTGTAATATAGAGTCAACACAAATGGTGACAACTTACAGGACAAACAAATATAGAACAAAGAAACCTAATATAACTAAAAACATGCAACCAAAATAATAAAGCAATAGCATAGTGAATCCGAACAAAAAAAAAACAAACAAACAAAAAACAAAAAAACCAAAAAAGAAAAAAAACAATTGAAAAAAAACGGGATGTCTTCAGATGCAACATAGAGTAAGCATGATTTGCATCACTCGTTGCACCTGTCACCTGAAAAATCGGTTTACAGTCACAGTTTCTGTGTATCAGTACGTTAATAAACTAGGGGAATACTGTTATATGTCCGTTCTCATTTATAACGAGAAAGAATCAAACTGACGATTTTTCAATTATGGTGACGACCATTAAATTTTGATGACGATTTGAAACATTGGCGGAACATTACATAGGTGAACAAGTTTTTGAGATAGTATGCTGTAATGTAACTCCTGAAAACCGGGAAGTTCGCTGTTAATGTCATCACTCTTGCTATGAACTTTTTATCTTAGACGTCCATTTGTGAATAATAACAATGTATAATGGAAATCCTGAAAATTATGCTTTTTCAATAAAAAACACACAAGAATTATACTATAACTAATCCAAGATTCTGATTATCGCAAAATATTCAACGAATGAGTGCATGAGTGAATTACATCGTTTTCCGATCATGAGTTTAATATTTTCGATAATCAGAATCAAGGATTAGTTATAGTTTTTATTATATAGATCTTCACGCATATTTGATGGTTCCGTTGGTGATTAATTTCATGAACTACGTTTTCAAAATGAATCCGCTGTGACATTAACTTAGCAACAACGTTTACAACATCTATTGTGACGTCACTTCCTAGAGTGAAATTATGGAAAATTTCACAGTTAATTATCACTTTTCTTTCACTGGGAAATCTCAATCTTTCACCGCTATCTATATAATAACAGAAAATTAAATTGTATAAGCATTATGCTGGTTTCCGAATCCTTTCTATAAATGTATTCTAATGTATATTATTTGCTTAAATAAACTAATGTTTAAAGTAAAGAATATGGTTTTAAAAATCGATAAAAACATGCCATAAATAAGCTTAAAAAAATGTTAATAGCCACTGTTATTAGCATCTTCACATTAACAAATGATAAAACGTTTCGGTACCGCGTAAGCGTTCATAGGTTTCAGCTGCAATGTGTTACCTATAACGTTTTACAATTTTCTGACGCATTTGGTGTAAAATGTTTTATTAACCAGTTAGGATTATGTAAAAATGCATTGCCTTTATAAATTACAAGTATGCATTACAACAGGGCAATTACGGAATAAACAGGGCCATTATGAGATAACCGGTCCATTATGAGATTAGCAGGGCCATTACAGGATTCAAGATGGCGGCTGTGTAGTTCACTTGGTGTCTTTAAAGGGCAAAATCATAATTGCATCATATTTAAGAATTGAATGCATTATTTTGAAGTTTCATTGGGATATGAAAGTGTTGATCGAAGCACATTTTTAATGAAGCGCAGTAGCGCTTCATGTTGAAAATGTGCGCCTGGTCAACACTTTTATAGTGCCTATGATTCTTCAAAATAATGCATTCAATTCGTATAATTACATTTAAAAAATAAAATATAAAAAACAAAGTTTATCAATAGGAAAGTACACCATGTACACTGGGATTCTATTTTTACAAATTCATCCGTCACGTGGTCATGTGATCAAATGGGTTTCATGGGAATTGCAACTTCATATTGATATGCCACGTGATCGATGTTCACCTATCAAATTCATGGAATTCAAATGAATATGCATCAAATGTAATTATATTTACAATAAAGTACAAATTATTTCTGCATTCTTTGTGTTGAACAAGGACCGGAAAATTGAAAATACATTTTTTATTTTGTTTTTAGTTCTTTGTGTGGTCGGACATACTTTGGCGATGAATAACCATTTACCATTTACCATTTACCACTTCTGTAAAAACCACCTTTAGCAGGTGAACTTCCTGAAGTTTATCTTCTCCAGGAAATGTAAAAATCTTAATTAAATTCCACAGGATAGCTGGTATTTGTCAATATATATGTACACTATAATCTATATACAGGGACAATGACTAAAATATAAAAAGTGTATTCTGCCCGATACACTGTGCAACTGCCACACACAAATGCTCAATATATACTTATGAACTGTTAATAACTATATGAGCGTTCTCCTAGCTTGATGGAGAGCAAAACACATTCCTCTGGTTAATATGTTTATTCTATAATGTGTCTGTTTGTCTATGAAATGAAATTTCGAACTGTCCAGTATAATTCGTAGTAAGTTATAGTCATTAGACATAATCTCATCAATCAGGTTCTCATCTAGTACTTCTGTTAAAGTAGTTTTCAATAGTTCTATGAATTTGGAACGTTTATCTTGTAGAGCTGGACATTTAAGTAGGAAATGGATTCGGTCTTCATTCTCTCTAAAGCAAAGTTAGCGTCTAGGTACTAGTGTTACGTCGTCTGCCACGGTGGGAGCTCCTCAGTATATTGAGCCTATTTTAGCACCGATACGGCTTTCTTCTAATGATGTTAATAGAGAGTTTATGAACACTTTATACGCAGACGGGGACCATACACCACCCTGGCGTACTCCTTGTTGTTCAGAAAATTCACGTGATGTCAGTCCATTCCACTTTATCTTTGTCTTTAGGTTTTCATACCAAGCCTTGAATAAGAGCCAGTTGTCACCCTTCAGTTCGGTTTTGTACATTTCTCTTAGAAGGCCAGCATGCCAAACTACATCAAATGCCTTTTGTGCATTAGTTAGAGCTATGTATATCGGTGGTTTCGTCTTCTTGGCCTCTGAGTGTAATTCAGAGATAATCAAGCCGGTAACAGTCGGAGATTCACCTTCAGTGAAGCCTTTTTGCATCCCACTCTGTAATTTCTTTATTTGGTCTTTATTTCTACTGAGGTAGATTTTCTCTATAATTTTACCAATCGCACTTGTGACTGTAATTCTCCTGTATGAACCTGGTTCATGCTGCGGTTTCCCTCCTTTTTTATATATCGGACAGCCAATGCCAGTTTTACAAATGTCTGGTATTATAACATTTTGAAATAGACAGTTTATAATGTTTTTGAGAATATCTGACATGACGTCTCTTCCATACTTCACATGTTCAATTGTGACTCCACTTGAGTCTGGTGCCTTTCCATTTTTTATTGTTGACACGCAGTTCCATAGTTCTTCTTTGGATACAAGATTCATTGCTACTTTGTTTGTGCGAAAGTTCTCTGTAAGGGTTTGGATATCATCATTAACTTGATGGTAAAACTTCTCATCAAATAAGTTGTTTTCATTCGGCATAGCCAGTTTTTCAAAATCATCTGCCCATGCTTCGGTAATAGTTTCCGGAGTATTGTAGGTTTCACTTTCAACAGTTAATATAGATGTTCCATTTGACACAATGTTTCTCTGGCGGTTTACAAGAGAGAAGAACTGTTTGTCATTATTACGGCTGAGCTCCATTATTTTATTATATTTCTGATCCCTTTTAGCAGCTTGGATTCGCCTTTGTTCAGACCTAAGTCTCTTTTTACAAGCTCTCATATTGATGTAATTTGGGCTGTTCCTATTATCACCATGTTCCTGTTTCCAGAGATAATAAAAATGTTTAGCATTGGATATTGCTCTCTTCATCTCAGGTGTCCAGCTTCGTTTTGTCTTTCTATTTTTAACGAGGTTTTCGATCTAGTGAGTCTGCTGTGTTAACCATTATGTTGATGAGTTTGTCAAGTGCTTGAGTGACATTTTCGGCTGTTATATCAGAATATATTCTAGTCCACTCATACATATTTTCTTCAAGTTTGTATTTGTATTGTTCCAGATCTATTTTGTTCTAGTTAATTCTCCTCTTTTGGTTGTTTTGCATTGGTAATTTGTGCGGACATTCAAGATCACACTTTGTCTTAATCATGATAGGATCGTGAGTTGATGTATTTTGAAGTTCACGATTAAATGTCAAGTAAATTTCAATCCTATTAATGTTCTCCACAAAATAATCAATCTGCGACTTGTCTTTATTGTTATAATGGAAAAAAGTATAGTTCTCTTGACACATTGATGGTAGCTTTAAGTTGCTCTCCTCAAGAAAGTTTATAAATTCTCTATCTCTGGGTATGTTTTGATTTTGTCTATGTAGTGAGGCATTCATATCTCCTCCTAAAATGATATCGGCATTGGGCGAGTATTTCTCGATTATTTCGTTAATTTCGTCTAATACTTCTGTGTATGTTTCACTTGAAGTTGTTGAACTCTTTGTTTGATACTCTTTTCCCATGATTTGTTGTTGTTTTTGTAGACGAGGTGGTAAGTTGTTCATTCTCTTTTTGCTTGGTATCTGAAGATTTTCCTGTCTCTGCAGTGTTCGCTTTCGACTCGGACTTTTCCTGTTCATCAATGTTGTCGGGACTTGACTCAAATCTGTGTTGTCTAAAAAATGATTGTTTTCATGTTGTGGTACGTCATGATTTATTGGCGTATTTTCACAAGTTTCATCGTTTCTGAATTCGGTATAGATATCGTGGTATAAGTTTGTATTAGACGCACATTTTTCATTTCTATATTGGTTATCATCCTCATACGTCCCGTACATATTTTGCTGCGCATGTCTGTCTCTGTACTGTTTTGATCTGACAGTTCTTTTAGGATGCCTGTTATAGTTTTGTCTCGGAGCACTGTCAATTCTTAAATCGATAAGTTTATCGGATAGCATACTTAGTTTATTGTCTTGTCTTATTACTTCAAACTCAAGTTCACGTACTCTCTGTTCCATATACCAGTTTTTCATGTTCGCTGAGTTACAGTTCTCCTCTTCATACTGATGTTTATATGTATTTTCTGATCTAGGGAAACGGGCCTGCTTTTGTATTTTTAATGAGCATTCTAGGTCATTAATTTCCTGTTCTAGTTTAACAGTATATGCTCTACTAGTTGATAATTCACTTTTTGTATTTGACAATTCAGTTTGTAGCTTAAAGATCTGGGAATCTTTTTGTTACATCATCTTATCTTTCTGCGCAAGTTGCTGTTTTAAGTATTTCAGTTCCTCCTGTATGATATCCTCGGAGTTTTTGGAGTTATTGGGCAGTATTAATCTTATGACTCGATTGGCATTCAGTATCTCTCGTTTGTGTTTTATTCTTATCTGTAGCATTGCTACTCGAGGCATATTGTCTTTTTGTGATGTTTTTGTTTTTTGATATATCAGATAAGTCCTTGTGTTGTGACTTGCTCCATTCAGGTCTATCTGACGGTGTTCGTGATATTGAGTTTATTGCTTTCACAGTTGTCTCTTCATATGATATCAGTTTCAATATTACTGACGCCTGATGCATTTACTTTCGGTGTTTCCGTGTCATCTTGTGATAGAACCACTTCACGTAGTTGAGAACAACTACAGCATACATAGTCATCAATTGATTGTTCAATCTCCTTAATTGTTTTCTGAGAGAGTTTTTCACATTTGTAATGATGCCATTTATTACAGATGTCATAAAGGACTGATTCTGAATTATCGTCACATACGATGTTACATACTGGGCATATTGCTTCCTGACTATTTTCATAGTCGTTTCTTTGGCTACTCATTGGAGTATTTGTGATTGCACGTTGTTTATTGCTTGTTGTATTTATAGCTGTGTGATTTTCGTATCTTTTATTAGAGTCTTTACTCTTTGGTGACATTTGATCAATTTTTATATCTATCGTATGACTTTGAGTTTGCTCCGAAGAAATACTACCAAGGAATATCTTACAGTATTCACGTATTTTTGAGTTTACAATCTTAAAGTCACCATTTCGGTCTAGAATGGACAATATGTCACTCAATATTGTTTGCACGAAGTTGCTCATCTCATTGATATTACCATTGAGGACTACTTTACTCTTTGAGTTGTAAAAATTTAGTACATACAGCTTCAAGTCGTTTTTTCGAACTTCAATTGATTTGGAGACTAGCGCACCACCCCTGTCAGTTGTTACAGTGTTTTTAGTAGCTAAGCAGAGCTATGAAGCATTGTTTCAGTCACTGTTCTGAATTCAATGTATGCAGCTGCAGAGAATATTAAGACTAAATTACCATGCTTTAATTCGGGGATCACTGTAAAGTCCCTTTCGGCAGCCTCATGAATATTCGACATTGCTCTCTTTTTATCAAGTTTATATGTTTGTCGTTTATGACCGCTCTTTTCAGTATCGATTGAGGCTTTCATTTTACTCAATTTGATTTTACCTGGAGTGGATACATTTTTCCTGTTTCCTATACGGGTGCTTTTTCTACGTACTGTCTCCATATTTAATATTTAATGTATACAATGTATATTTTGGGCAAGTTGAATGTGGCAATCACTATTCAGTGTATAGGGCACAACATAGAGTCAATAAGCTCAAAATGTAAAAGTGTCAATAGAAATCTATGCATTATATATAAATGATAAAACTGATAAAACTTGCCCGGGGAATAATTTGAATTAACAAAATAAAAATGGCGTCTGGTGAAAAGTGTATTCGCAATAAGGTTATGATTTTGGTTGAATGGGTCACACTGGCACTAAATGCAATTGTTTTTGTGTACATATATGTCAATTTTGAACCATAAATCACTTCAAAACCCTCAGTTTTCAGCAGCGAAATTTTTCATGTCAGCCATCTTGAACATCCGGGAATCTTTGTTTTAGATATTGGACCCTACTTGTGACCACTCGTTTTACTCATGTAATCACAAGGAATCAGAAATATGCATCTTGTCTTGATTTTTGTTTTTAAGTTTTTTTGTACTTCAGAGGTAAACCCTTAAACAGTTGTATGGATAGTTATCTCTTTTGTTTCAGATATTTGACCCTACTTGTGACCATTTGTTTTACTCATCTCATTACAAGGAATCAGTAATAAACATGTTTTCATGATTTGTTGAAAAAAGGTTTTTTTTTCCTTGAGGTAAACCGTACTGCAGCTGTATGGAGAAAAACTTTTTTTGGTTTCAGATATTTGACCCTACTTGTGACCACTAATTTTTCTTATCTCATCACAAGGAATCAGAAAATATATATTTTTTCATTGTTTTTTGTTTTTCAAAAAGTTGTTTTTGTTTTCCCATGAGGTATACAGCTGTATGGAGAATAAACATTTTGTTCCAGATATTTGGCCCTACTTGTGACCACTTAGATTAATCGTCAGTTAACAAGGGATCATAAAATATACATAATTCCTTGATTTTTTTAATCAAAAAATTTTGTACTTTAGCAGTGTAAAATCTTATATAGGTGAGTGTTGATCTATGAAGGATAAACTTTTTTGTTTTAGATATTATATGAATTTCCATAAAAATATTTTGTATACATTTACATTTACTTATCAATCTTTTGAAGTTCATCCATCATCCTGGTTAATAAAAGTTTCAAGAAATGGATATTTTCATAATGGCACCGTTATGTGTTATCGTTCTGTAATTCATAATGGCCTTCGGATGCTGTAATGGACCTTGGCGTTGCCTAGTGCCATTACAGCTATCCTCAGGCCATTAATACAGACCTCGGACACATAACAGGGCCATTATGAAAATATCCATTTATTAATACTATAGTAAAGTATCTTTTAATTTAACCTTCCGTTCATACATCTTACTCTAAACATAGCATCGAAAAGGTACACAATCTAGTATCGTCTAAGGTTATTTTTCAAGACTACAACGAAATAACGTTGAAATAATGTTGTCCTAACGTTGAGGTGAAAATAGAATAATAGTATACCAGGAAACTAACCTGGTACCCTGGGAAAATATTTTCCTTTACGCAAGCTTCATTTCAAATATAACCCCAGGTCATCAGCAATCCCTTACCAAAGGAGTAGGTGCGGTAAGGGCCATATTTGGCCTAAAAAATAAGTATGCTTAAATTCACAATATTTTTTTGTTGAAATGTTCTATGGATATGGGTTAACAATTAACAGGTAGATTAATCAAATATTGATGTACGATTACAGAGTTTTTCAGTGTAGAAATTGGGACAAATTGCAAATTTTGTCAAAAAATGACAAATTTGACTAATTTTGACTATTTTTTCTGATGAGGAAACATAGAGCACAGGCAAGAACCAGAAAAATATTTATATGGGAGGTCCAATACATTTGTACTAATAAGTTGGTAAATTATCTAGTTGGTTCTTGAATGTGCTCTATATTTCCGGCTAGAAAAACCGTTGGAAAATATGCGAAATTCCTTATACTTCTATGTAAACGTTGAAAAGTAGCTTTAACATGACGTCAGAACTGTACCTATTGTGACGTCATGGGTTCTAAATTTTGTATTTTTTCCATTACTGGGATCTTAACTTTCAAACCAACATAAAAGAAAAAAATTAAATGCAACTTAAAAAATCTCCAAAATTTAGGGCCAAATTAGCCCCTTATCGCACCTTGTCCTTTGATTGGCTGTATAAAATCGCCATCTTAATTACAAAAAAATTAACTTGCATTTCGCGCGTTTCTTTCAACTGCATCCAGATAGACTGTATATATAATCTGAATAAATATTTTATGAAAGGATATGGAGTAAATAAACATGAGACCATAACACATATGTTAACTACAACTGCGATGATTTTAATGAGCTGTATGGCCATTTTTTTCGGAAATTAATTCCTCATCAGCAGCACTAGAACCCAAACAAAGGAAATCCATATTCAAAAAATGCCCAAAATGCATAAAACGAATCGAAATCCGAATAATCAGTAATATCAAATATAGCTAAGGACAAAACTACGATGGAGGGAGTTAATCCTTCGGTTTTAGAATTTACATTAATTTAGATAATAGTAATTGAATAAAGTGCACACATGAGATATTATCTCATGTACAAGTACACCATATCTAAGAAAAATAAAGAGCATACATCTCTACCACTGGGAATTGTTTTACAAACTCCACACTGCAATAAAAGACAAACTCCTGTATTAAATATTTTATGAAAGGATATGGAGTAAATGAACATGAGAACATAACACATATGTTAACTACAACTGCAATAATTTTAATGAGCTGTATGGCCATTTCGGAAATTAATTCCTCATCAGCAGCACTAGAACCCAAACAAAGGAAATCCATATTCAAAAAATGCTCAAAATGCATAAAACGAAACGAAATCCGAATAATCAGTAATATCAAATATAGCTAAGTACAAAACTACGATGGAGGGAGTTAATCCTTCTGTTTTAGAATTTACATTAATTTAGATAATAGTAATTGAACAAAGTGCACACATGAGATATTATCTCTTGTACAAGTACGCCATATCTAAGAAAAATAAAGAGCATACATCTCTACCACGGGGAATTGTTTTACCAACTCCACACTGCAATAAAAAACAAACTCCTGTATTAAATATTTTATGAAAGGATATGGGGTAAATGAACATGAGACCATAACAGCCGACTGCCTTTTTTGTCCAGCTATTGAAATGATTAATCGTTTTTTTCTAAGTTATTGCCATAAGTAGCACAGAAATCCATTTTAAAAACAAGTTCATCTCAATCAGCTGTGCTTGTTTACATTAACACCGGATATTACGTCACGTACCTATATTTCGGAAGAACAATACATGACGTCAAATCCTACGTAAATTTAGAGACATTCCGAATGTTGAAATCCGATTCAAATTTGAATCGGATTCAGTGCTGGTGACCTGACTATATATTCGAACCGGAAGCCGCTTACGGTAAAGAGAATATTGAGTCAGGATCCCAGACTAACCAGGAAACATGATCCGAAGCAAGCAAATATCTTAAGAGTTACATTAACATAACATAACCATACTCTCATCAACATTGTGATGAATCATTTTAACAATCCCATCTGCAGAACCAACATAAACTGCAATTTCAAGATTTTGTTTTGCGAACGATCTCAGATCTCATTACAATCCTGATGTTACAATTTCAGGTATTAGTTTTGCATTTTCTTAGTAATGTAACATTGAATTATCTGCAAATGCAGATCTGGTAAAAGTGCAAAGACTAGAAATTGTTACCTTATTTTCTTTGCTGGTCAGATACAACCAATCATAAATATATCTGTATTTATATGATTGTGAACAAGGACATGGTCATGGCATCGACCAATAAAGGCTAAGAATAGTATCCGTGTCATATCAGTGGGGCAGAATTTTGACCTAAGATTTATAAAGATAATGGTGCAATATTTGATGAAAATTATACTTCCCTAAATTTTAAATTGAGAAAATATGCATTACAAAACTTCTCCATTGTATCGGGGCATTTTTCGATTACTTAGGCATGCAACTTTCTTTTTTTAATCATGGTAGGGTGATATTACTTGAGTATTGTCAAAAATCCGGCCAAAATTTCTTTTCATTCTTAATAAAAATACACAAGGACATTCTATTTTAAACAAAAACAGTGTTTTGAATCAAACAAAAAGTCTCCCAAACGAAGTTCAGTATCGGAAGGCTGCACGAGTTCTGCATACTTAATACAATCTTTCAGCAAAGACCCATCCAGTTATAATGTTATAACTTTACAGCCTTTTGAATTGTTTTGCAACAGTCTGCGTTTTTATTAAGCCTGAAAAAGTCGCATACCTCCTTAACAACATTTCTCAGAGCACTCTGATTTAATCGTTTTGTTTGTTTGTTTGTTTGTTTGTTTTTTTTTTGTTTTTTTTTGTTTTTTTTTTGTACTTTTTTGTTGTTTTTTTGTTTTTTTTTATTTTGTTGTTTTGGTTTTTTTTTGGTTTGATTTTTTGTTGGTTTTTTTTGTTGTTTTTTGTTTGTTTTTTTTTTATAGATTTTTTTAGCATTATTTTTGCTTCCATTGTGTTTTGCTTTTTATTTGTATTTGTGCTTCCTCTGTGTTTTGTTTTGCTTTTCGTTTATTTATTTATTATTTGTATTACATTTCACGCGACAATTGCTGCTATATATATTTTTTTCCGCAATAATGCATGAAACATATTCGCTTTTGCCTTGCTCTTTTGCTTACTGTTATGTTTCTTATGCCATACTCTATTTAGTTAAAACCTCAATTGTATGGTTCAGTGAATTTGTCAAATCTGTGACAGAATTTTGTTTCTGAGTTGCTGAAATATATGTAGATTTATTACATGGCCCCATTTTGTTTATATTGATGGATCTAAGTAAATATATACCAGTCTGATACCAGTATTATCTCCTTGAACTCAATATTATTGTCCAGCGACTGTTCTGTTTTTTATTGACAGGCAATTGTGACACCATTCTTAGCTACATGTATTGTGAAATCTATATAGATACATGTAGTTAGAAGTTTGACTGATACATGTTGCTAGCATGACCTTATTTTTAGGGTTCTATGATTTTGTTTGTCGTTAAACATTCATATATATTTCGAAGCACCTGTAGAACATATCTGTCCTATATTTGGTCTTTTTACTATCAAGGGTTGGGTATAATGTCAGTCTTATATCTGACATGTAATTTTGACACTAATTTCATGTCTTGGTTATAACTTTTAATTCTGGCATATACTCATACCCAAGGACATACAACAGCAATATTTACCTCCTACATCCATTGTTGTATCCATATATGTTAATATGACACATTCATGCTTAACTATATTGACCTCATTTTCATGCCTGTTCTTATTAATTTAATACTTGTGAAAGAGTATCTATTGGTCTACAAATAATATTGTTTTGGTGAATTAAAGGAGAATATATCTGTCCAATAAAGATATTTGTAATCTAAAGATTTAATATTAAAAAAAATATTTGTACGAAAATATATATACAAATGTATAAATAATGCTTAAAGTTGGCATAATTTTACATTTAAGCAATCAAAGTGAGGATAATTTTACATTCAAGGAATCATGCTAAGCCAGGATTTTACATTAAAAGTTATAGTGAAGTATTTAGTACATACTGCTTATGACTGTGATACTATATTTATTATAATACTATCTTTTTAATTATATTTTGCCCCACTTCTTTACTTCTTATGTGGAAGACATATAGTATAAATTGCTTTGGTCATTTGTCGTCTGACTGTCTGTCCATTTTCAGTATGTCTCTCACAAATTTTCAGGGATCTATTTGTCTTACAATTTTGTTCCCATTGTAACCAAATTTCAGAGGTTAGTTAACCACTATGCTAGCAGTTATGTATATATTATGATGTCAGAATGTTCAACATGTTTTTCACAGTAACAGCCCTCTTTCTTTGCATTTAGGTCCATAGCTTAGTAACCTGAAGTGATATCTTTATGATATTGAATCATAACATTTACCTTTATGAATACTACCCAACGCACTAAAAATTAAATGTCCATGACCTACATTTCATGGTTGAGTGACTTCGGTTAAATTTTGCGTTTAGGTTTTTTTTTCATCAATTGTACATGATACCATTATTAAATTGCATCATAATATTAAACTCAACAAGTAGTACCCAAAGCACTAATAATTAGGTGTCAATGACCTACATTTTATACTTGAGTGACTGTGGTTTAATTTTGAGTTTAGGTCAATTTCTCATCAACTATACATTATACCATTTTGATATTGCATCATAACAGTCACCTTAATGAGTACTACTAAAAACACTAACAATTGGGTGTCTATGACCTACATTTCACACATGAGTGACTTTGGTTAAATTTTGCATTTATGTCCATTTCTCATCAACAATACATGTTACCATTAAGATATTGCATCATAACATTCATCTTTATGAGTATAACCCAAAGCATTAATAATTAGGTGTCTATGACCTACATTTCACACTTGAGTGACTTGGGTTAAATTTTGCATTTAGGTATATTTCTCAGGAACTATACAAGTTAACTTTGTAATATTGCCTCATAATATTCACCTCTATGATGACCTAAATTTCATGGTTGAGTGACTTTGGTTAAATTTTGCATTTAGGTTCATTTCGAAACAACTATACATAATATCTGTATGATATTTCATCATAGCATTCACCTTTATGAGTACTACCCAAAGCATCAACAATTATGTGTCCATTACCTACATTTCATGGTTGAGTGACTTTGGTTAAATTTTGCATTTAGGTTCATTTCTAAACACCTATACATAATATCTGTATGATATTTCATCATAGCATTCACCTTCATGAGTACTACCTGAAGCATCAACAATTATGTGTCCATTACCTACATTTCATGGTTGAGTGACTATGGTTAAATTTTGCATTTAGATCCATTCTTCATCAACTATATACTTGATATATTTATGATATGACATTATGATATTCATCTTAATGAGTACTACATAAAGCACCAACTATTAGGTGTCCATGACCTGCATTTCACACTTGAGCGACTTCGGTTAAGTTTTGTATTTTAGATCTATTGCTCCGCAATTATACTTGATATCTTCATAATATTGCCTCATAGCATTCACGTTCACCCTTATGAGTATTCCCCTAAGCCCTAATAGTAAGGTGTCCATGTACATTTCATTTTATGACCTACATTGCATGTGAGCAATAATAAATAATATATGGCAGTGTGTTCATGTATTAAGTACATGGGTATAAAGCAGAACTAATCTTTATGCAGTATACTATATGATCTTGTTTTTTACCATGTGTGTGTATTGTCAACAGCTCATTATAATTTGTTCTATTTATAAAACTAATGTTATCAAAATTAGTCTGACTTGTTTACTTTCCAGTACATTTTTTTGAACATTGAGTGGATATTTCCAAGTTAGGTGATAATTATCATTAGGTTTTTTTTAGAATTGGTATTTACCACCATGTTTCATTGTTTGTATTTTGATTTTTATTTTATTATAGAAAAGGTATTGGCAGAGTATAGTCATCAGATATTGTCATGGTTGAAGGTAAATTTTGGTTATAACAAAAAGCAGTATTTATCTAAAGGCAGTTGTAAGACATTAAATTTATATTTTGTTTAATATATATATATAGCCGTGTTAATTTACTTACATTTTTTTTCACTAAGTTTTTTAAATGACTAACAATATTCTACAAATAGTGTCTTACAACTGTCAAGGTTTGAATTCACCAGAAAAGCGGAGGGATGTGTTTGATTATCTGCAATCCAAGTCATGTAATATTTACTGTCTTCAAGATACACATTTTACTGAAAAAGATGAGCCGATCATTAAAAGAGAATGGGGAGGAGAATGCATTTTTAATTCCTTTTCATCAAATCAAAGGGGGTTAGCTCTTTTATTCACTAATTATTTTGAGTATAAAATACACAGAACCATGAAGGATAATAATGGTAATTTACTATGTATAGATATTGAAATTGAAGGAAAAGAACATCTATTATCAATCTTTATGGTCCCAATCAAGATTCACCAGAATTCTTCACTAAAGTAACTGAAGTTATAGAAAATTTTAACAATCAGACTGTTCTGATAACTGGAGATTTTAATTTGGTACAAAATCAGTCTCTAGATACTTCAAATTATTGCAATGTTAATAACCCAAAATCAAAAGAAAAGCTGTTGGACCTTAAAGAAGTATATAATCTTATTGATCCTTTTAGAGAACTAAATCCAAATCTAAAGCGCTTTACATGGAGGAAAAGTAATCCCATTAAACAGGCCCGACTCGATTTTTATTTAATGTCACAAAATTTTAATCATTTTATTCAAGATGTAAAAAAATCAGCAAGTTATAGATCTGATCACTCCCCAGTACTGCTGCAGTTTAAACTTCAAGAATTCAAAATTGGAAAAGGTCTTTGGAAATTCAATAATTCTCTTTTATATGATCCAGAATATGTAAAATTCGTAAAAAAAACTATAAAACAAATAAAAGAACAATATGCTCTACTGGTATATAACAGAGAAAATTTAAATGAATTGGACAACAATGAGATTCAATTTACTATTGATGATCAATGTTTTTTAGAAACTTTACTATAAGATATTAGGGAAAGTCAATTTCATATGCAAGTTATCGTAAAAATGAAAAAAATAAACAGGAAAAATGTTTAATCGAAGATATAAGGCAGTTAGAACTGAATATTATTGACAATGTAGAACATCTAGAGATGAAGAGATCTGAACTAAAAATATTACGTCAGGAGAAAATGAAGGGACAGCATGTTAGATCAAAAACACAATGGGCCGAAGAAGGGGAAAAACCAACAAAATTCTTTCTAAACCTTGAAGCAAACAAATTTGTAAATAAAATAAAACTATACCAAAACTTGTAAGCTCAACTGGGGAAGTGATCATAGATCAAATTCTTACTGAGGCAAAAAGTTTTTATCAAAACCTGTATACTATAAAAGAAAGTCTAAATGATATTGATCTCAATAGAGATGTTCCATTTCATGATATTCCTAAGTTAAATGATGCACAGAAAGAAACATTGGAAGGGGAAATTTCTTTTTCGGAATTAACAAGTGCTATTAAGAGAATTAAAACAGGGAAAAGTCCAGGATCAGATGGTTATACAAGTGAGTTTTTCAATTTTTTTTTGAAAGATATTGGTAAATTTGTACTTCGATCTGTTAATTTTGGTTTTCAAAATGGTGAAATGTCAATTACACAAAAACAGGGAATTATAACATGTATTCCTAAAGGGGATAAACCAAGACAATTTCTCAAAAACTGGCGTCCTATTAGTCTCCTCAATACGGTTTATAAATTAGCCTCTAGTTGTATTGCAGAACGAATAAAATCTGTCCTCCCCAACATAATTAACAGTGACCAAACAGGTTTCATTCCTGGTCGTTATATTGGGGAAAATACCATCCTAATATATGATATACTGATATATACTGAAGATCAAGATATTCCAGGCATTCTTCTCCTCATTGATTTTGAAAAGGCTTTTGACTCAATATCATGGAAATTTATTGATAAAGTTCTTGACTATTTTAATTTTGGGATTTCAATTAAACATTGGGTAAAAACCTTTTACACTAATATTAAATCAGCAGTTACCCAAAACTGCTTTCTTTCTGACTTTTTTGAAGTACAACGGGGATGTAGACAAGGAGACCCTTTATCACCGTACATTTTTCTTTAATGTGCCGAAATACTAGGAATTATGGTTCGAAATAATAAAGATATTAAAGGTATGATGATTCAGATTATCTTATCTCACAATATGCTGATGACACATCTTCAATTCTTGATGGATCATCAGATTCATTAGATGCATCCCTCCGTACTCTGCAAAGGTATGCTGACATGTCAGGCCTGAATATTGATTTAGAAAAAACTAAAGTTGTGTGGATTGGGAAATGTAGATACAGTCAAAATACAATATGCGCAAAGTGGGGATTGGAATGGGGTTCCAGCAGATTTACTTTATTAGGAATTGAATTTTCCGTTAACTTAAGTGAAATGGAATTTTTAAACTATTCTTCTAAATTGAAAGAAATGCATAATACACTAAAGATATGGGCAAATCATATTCTATCTCCTATTGGAAAAATCACTCTTATTAAAACTCTGATAATATCCAAACTAAATCATTTATTTTTAATTTTACCTAGCCCTAACTCTAAAACTATCCATCAATTAAATGCAAAATTGTTTGAATTTATATGGAATAATAAACCAGATAAAGTGAAAAGAAAAACTCTTTCACAACCCTACTGTTTAGGGGGACTCAAAATGATTAATATTCCTGCTTATATCAAAGCACTAAAACTAACTTGGATTAGAAAATTTCTTAAATGTGAAACGAAACTTTCTAAACTACTAACATTTACAGAAAAACTTGATTTGAATAAAATATCCCTTATTGGTCCTGTTCATAAATTGAAAAATATCTTTTGGCAGGAAGTATTTGAAGCATGGAATGATCTTCTAGCAAAGTCTACATTTCAAGATAAACAATAATCCAAATTCTTGTTGTCTCTGGAATAATAATAATATTAAAATAGACCACAAAACAGTGTTTTACAAAAACTGGGCGTTAAATGGGGTGTGGCTTGTAGACGATTTGGTTGATTCATCAGGAAATTTTTTAACGTTTACTGATTTCTGTGAAAGATATAATATCAAAACAAATTTTCTTACATATCAGGGTTTGATACAATCAGTTAAGTCATATTTTAAATCATTAAACATTACAGTGAATGATTTTATCTGCACTGATGAGAAATAAATTGTCGAAATGTGCATATGCAGAAAGTAAATTCACAGTAACTTCGGTATTTAGTTATTTAGTAAGATACATGGACCACTATTACCTAATAGAATCACAATATTTTTAAAATCTTACAAGGGTTCAAAAGACATGTACAATGTTTTAAATAATTCAATTTCAGAAATGAAGTGCGAGTCTCACTGGTCCCAAATACTCAACAATGACCTCAAGTGGAAAAACATTCATGTCCTTCCCTTCAATATAACAAAAAACTCAAAATTACAGTGGTTTCAATATCGCATAAATCACAGAATATTGGGGACAAATGATTTTTTACATAAAATTAAAATATCTCCAACAAATAAATGTATGTTTTGCTTGCAAGAGATTGAGACCATTGAACACATCTTTTGGTCATGTCAGAAAATAGAAAAACTCTGGGATGATCTGAAGTCATGGATATTTGAAAACACTGACATAGAATTACCTTTAAATGAAATCAGTGTTCTGTTTGGAATACTGAAAAAATCAGACATGAATTATGTAAGAAATTTGATTATAATAATTACAAAATTTTATATATATAGAACAAAGCTTCGCCAAGAAAATGTAAATTTTATTGCTTTAAAAAGCTTTTTAAGGGAAAATTTACTAGTCGAAAAAAATACATATCTCAATAGAAAATCATTAGAAGAGGCAAATATCTGCTGGAGCCCCTGGCAATCTATTACATAAAATTATTTAAACGCTAACTTTTAAAGTAATGCATAAAGACATTTGATAAGAATGTTCTGTGTGGTGCGTGTAAGGTACAGGTATGGTAGGGAAAACAATTTTTTGTATGTATATATATATATATTTATATATATTTGTGTTGTGCACATCACGAATGGACTGTGAATTATAGTGTGCACAGCTTTTTCATATTAATATGTAATTATATTGTTTAGTACGTACATGTTATGAATGGAGTGTAAATGAAGCATCCTATTTGTGTTCTTTATGCATTTATTTTATTATTACTATTGTTATTTTTTTTCTTCTTCTTTAATTAATCCCCCATGTGTTATCGGAGTATTCAAAAACAAAAAAAATAAATGCTTAATTCAAAATGGCCTGACGTCAGAATGTTTCATTTCAAATTTTGTTCCTTTGAAACTTTTTTAGTTGTCTGCTTTTCATTTCTTTACTCTTTTTTATACTACCTAATGTTATAAAAATGGTTATTGATATCTGTATGTAAAAATTGTTTATGATAATTTTGCCAATAAATTCATTACAAAAAAAAAGCATCTCGGTTATTTTTATAATAATAATAATTTTCGGCATTTCTTAGCAATTCTGAAGTGTCAAATAATGTGAAAAAGTCGTTTCCTTTTTTTTTTTATTTTCAAATCAACGACTGTCACTGTGGAAATATATAAGGATTTGTAGAGTTGAACACCTTCTGTATATACAAACTTTTTTTCTCTAATTGGAACTCTTTTAACACTTAAACCATGTGTCATTTTAAAAATTCGAAGATCTTATTACACAGTGTACAGAGCAAAAGCTATCATTTTGGAATGTGTAAGTTGAAACGAAGTTTTACACTTCTTAAACAACCTTTCTATTTCATCTAATTTGAGGGGATTTTATTTTTGTTCGTATTTTTTCGTTTTCATGGCAACGGCCACTATTTTGGAAATTTGTATTCATTCACCATTTAATTTTTGTGCACTTCCTGTACAACCTTTAGGTCTCCTAAAATTTTATTGTTAACGTCAACATAAAACTTCGAAAGCCTCGAAATTAAAAAAAAAATTGAAACAAAACATTTGCAATTATCTTTTGCAAATTTGAATACATAAATATGCTTCAGTCAGATTCACACTTTAATTTTAAATTCTTGACTCGCATAAAACCTTTCATTCCACTTCCTTTTGCAAATCTTTCTTAGTTCCATACATGACTGCTCAATTAGTAACGGATCGCAACCTCAACCCTACAATTTGTGGTTATAAAGAAATTTTTGTTTGTTTTTTTTTATTTTCAGAAATTTTTAAAAACCGACGCCCGCGGGTGATGTTAAACGTAGAATTAATTTGGAATGGCCTTATGTAAAATTGGAACAGTTTCAATTTTCCTTTTTTTTCTCCTACATGGTAACGTGTGTTATTTGCAAATTTGAAGATCTTATTCTCTAATTTCTGTCCTGTTTCTTGAACACTTGAAAAAATACTGTTCTTCTCTCTAAAGAGAATGTTGTTCTCGTCAAGTGATTGGACGAAATTCAATTACGACGTCAAATATGTTTGCCGTTTTCCCGACTTCACCATTTTTACGTAATGAAAAAAGCCGACCATGCCTGATGACGTCACGCTCAAAGAACACATTTATTTCGGATGATTCGAAAAGGGGGCTCATGATTTTGTCCGAAATCTCCTTGGAATCATAAGAGAAATAAAATACACAACCGTATCTCGTGAGAAACGACATTTCTACACTCTCGATAGTTAAATTTTCAAATATTCAAGCCTCGCGTTTAAAAATTTGAAAATTTAACTATCTCTAGTGTAGAAATATCGTTTCTCACTCGATGCGGGTGTGGATTCTATATTTTCACAACTAGACACCGACACCTTATATCATAGTCAAAATTCAGGAGCTAAATAAAGATACATTGCACCTTTTAAAAACTCTTTCTAGTTTCATGAAGCTAGTGATAATAGTCTTTGTTATAGATATAGTGAAAAAAATTTGAACTGTCATATTTTTTAAAGATTCGTTTGGAGATTTAACAAAGGGATAAGCATAAAAAAAACAAGAAGTCTCAAAACGTCGATTTTAACTTACAGTTTTGTTCGTAAGCCAAACACAATAATCTCCCACACGAACTCCCACATGGAATTTCTTGGAAATATGAAAGACCCTTTAAATAAATTAGGGATTGTCCTTACATGTTTTTCTAATACATATTGGAACAACGGCAGTAGAATACCGAAGGAACAAAGGGGTGAAATTCACAAAAATCGAAGTCCAAAGACAGGGCAAAAACGAGAACACAGAAAACAATGACGTTAGACACAAAAACAATGACGTCAGACAGATACAAAGCACAGAACCAGAAACCACAACATTCAGAACAATGGCACTCACAGTGTGAACTCCAGTGAAACTGAGAGTGACATCAGGTGCTCCGGAAGGGTAAGCATGTCCTGCTCTGTTAACAGCACCCGTCACACTGTGAGTGATTCAATCCGGGAAAATGTCAAAGTCGGTAGTCAAATCCGGGAAGACGTGAATCTAGCTGAAAATATCCACTTTCATTTGGGATACTGACACGTCATATCTTTCAATGATGCTATGGTGACGGCCATAGAATTTCTTGAGGGATGAAATTAACAAAGGTTGAACAAATCCCTGACTAAGCAGCTTTTGGGACAGTGTTTTTGCTCTGTTCAAAAAATCACTGTACAAACTACAAGCTCGACAGTAACGAATCAACTGTGAAATGTACACTCCATAGGCTGGAGAGGTAGGTATATTGCTGCTAAGAAAGGGAAAGTTCACAATGGGGAAATTAAAATCATCACGCTTGTCATATAGCTTAGATTTCAAACGTCCATCTTCGTCAATATACAATAAAAGATCTAAGTACGAAGCTGAAGTAGGTGTTTCAGTTGTTTCTTTAATTTCAAGCTCATTTGGATAGATCTGATGTAAATAATCCTTAAATTTAGGATTATTAAGAGAAAGCACATCGTCTATGTAGCGGAAGCTGAAATTAAAGGACTGGGCTAAATGTTTTTGTTTTCTTTGAATAAGCCCTTGTAAAAACTTGGCCTCGTACGAGTAGAGGAAAAGGTCAGCTAAAAGCGGCGCACAGTTTGTTCCCATAGGAATCCCTATTGTCTGTTGGAAAACACGACCTCCAAATTCGACAAAAATATTGTCGATCAAAAATTCTAACATTTTGATTACGTCAGTCTCGGTGTACTTCTTATTTGAATCGGTGTGGTTCTTAACAAAATATGTCTTGTCTTTCCCTACAAGTAAATAGGTGTATCTGCGTTCTCCATTTTTTGTGCAGAAACATTGAAGTATTAAATCTGCAATTACTGTTTTCAGTTTATTGTGTGGCAGGGTTGTATAAAGTGTAGAAAAGTCAAAAGTTTGAATGCTATGGCAATGGGTAAGACTGGTTGAGGAAAGCTGTTCAAGAAGATCTTTTGAATTTTTAAGAATCCACATTTGATTCACACCGCTTGTGGAGTAAGCTTTATTACAGTAATTTTTCAGGCCGTCTCTGACTGCGGTCAACAAAGTAGTGAGTAGCTGTGAAAGAGGTTTAGTGGTGCATCTGGAAGACCCGGCAATGAATCTCTGTTTGTATGGATTCTTATGAAGTTTAGGTACCCAGTAGATGTAAGGGAGTTGATTGTTTTCATCATTAGCTTTTATGCCAAATGATGATAACACTGAAGTGTGATTTTTTACAATCTCATCCCTCGATATTGTAGTAGGGGTATAAGTAGGGTTTCCAGATGAACTGTCGATGCCCATCTCCTTCACAAGACAGTCGAGATAGTGTTTCTTACACACAAACAGTATGTTGTTAGAAGCTTTGTCTGCAGGGACAATGACGTAATTTTCATGGAGGTCGGACAGAGTTCTTTCTACAAGGGGATCTTCAAATATACTGGGATTTCTGGATTTCATAGCTGTTTTTAGGCGCCGGAAATTAAAACATAACTTGCAGTGGAAACACGTTTTGGGGTATTGTTTGGTTTTTATGGCGACAGTTATATATATATATATAGACAACATAATAAACAAAGTGAATGACACAAATAAAATAACAGTTGATATTTCGAGACCTGTCCGTCTCTTCTTCAAAACACAATAAAAAAGTAAAAAATACAATCAAACAAAACTTATTTACAAAGACTTAACTACAAATATTTATACAAAGTGTCGAGAGCTACATGTTGGATGTTGTTGTTTACAGATGTAACATGAGAAGGGGATAACAATTTTGTCAGTATTCGTACATCGAATCTATGAACAATACTATTACAAAATTGTGTTGAACGCTCAACGAGCAAAACTTCAGCCATGTCAGAATGTGAGCAGGTTAATCAGTTCAAAAAAGAAAGGAAAAATGGGTAGGGCGGGATTTTTAGTAAAAACTCTATTTTAAATTTTTATATTCAAACTGGATTTCAGCTTTTCTATCCAGAAATTTTCTTTAGCATGCCTCTGTGTGTTTTTCCATAATCGATTTTGGTCAACTGGTACTACTTGCATATGTTTCCAGTCATGATCGGGGGAATTGAAATGTAATGCAGTGGCCTGTGATCTTTCTTTTTTCCGAATGTGGTCACGGTGCAAGTTGATACGAATGTTGAGTGAATTTTTCGCTTCACCGACATACTGTTGTTGGCAAACAGAGCAAGTGATGAGATAGATGACATTATCTGACTTGCAGGATAAATTGGTAACTATTTTTTATGTGTAACCGGTTGCTGTGCTCTTGAAGATTTTGGTAGAAAAACTAAATTTGCACATAAGACAACGTTTGTCGGAGCATGTTTTAAATTGTCTATTTTCAGGTGATGGTAGTTTAGCTCTAACGAGAATATCCTTCAGATTTTTGGGTCGGCGGAATGATATTAGCGGAGGTTCAGGAAACAATTTTTTCATTTTTGTTGAGGCATGAAGAATTGGCATAAATTCGCGGGTAATAGCAGATAAATGGGGTAGCTGTGGGTGGAAGATAGCTACCAGGGGGGTACGTAAATTCTTTCTCTTTCTTTCCGGATATTGTAACAGTTCCTTTCGGTCAATCGAGGAGACCTCTTGAATAGTTTTTCTGACTTGCTTTTCCTTATAACCCCTGTTAACAAGATGTTGGGTTAATTCTCTGCTCCTATGTTTAAATGTCTCTTCAGTTGATTTTTTGAGACCTATCCGTCTCTTCTTCAAAACACAATAAAAAAGTAAAAAATACAATCAAACAAAACTTATTTACAAAGACACTGATCGTCCGAAGAAACGTAAAAACAGACGTTTCAAAAAGAGGCAGACTACAACAGATAGCGGAATATCAACTGTTTTAAATCTGTCTGCCACTCCTCTCTCCAAAGTAGAAGAATCGATTCTCTCCAAGGGCATTGGGTTTTGTCCTACTCCAAGTCACCTTAATGTAAGACAACTGAGGGACGATTTGAATGCTTTCTTCAGACGCTTACGACTAAAAGAATATTTTGCGCGGAAGCAGGAAGAGGAAGGTATATCAGAGCATTCTGATTCAGACTCCGAGTCTGAATCAATTAATCCATTCAAAAAGAAAAATTCTTGGACTCCCAAGTGCAGTAAATCAAAAGCCTTGGAATTGTACATCGAAAAAGTCCAAGACAAGGTAGAAAGCCAACTGCCACAACAAAGACATGCTATATCTAATTTAACAAAAAATGAAAAGGAGGCTATGCACAGTTTAGAGAAGAGAGATGTTATTGTTGTTAAAAAAGCCGACAACTGTAGTCGTAATGAATACCGACGACTATGTTGCCGAAGCAACCCGGCAACTTTCAAAGCCTGAATTTTACAAAAAATTAAACACAGATCCCACTAAAACGTATAGTGAAGAAATTGTTTCAGCACTTAGGCTAATAGTAGAACAAGATGATTTAGATCAGGAAACTTTTGAAGGTCTTCTTCCTGAAAACCCAAGAGCTGGCTAATTCTATCTTTTGCCAAAAATACACAAAGAAGGAATTCCCGGACGTCCAATAGTTAACTGCATTGGTCATCCAACAGAAAAAAAATCTAATTTTTTAGACTTTCATCTTCAACCTTTCGTTGAGAATTTGCCTTCTTTCGTTAAAGACACTACCGATTACATAAATCAAACACCGACTGAAGACCTCCCACAAAACATCATTTTAGTAACTCTAGATGTTACCTCACTGTATACCAACATTCCACACGAAGAGGGCATAGAAGCCTGCAGCAAAGTTTGGGAAGGTAGAGCAATACAATCACCCTCTACCGAGTCGCTAGTCAGTCTTTTAGATCTTGTACTGAAACGTAACAACTTTGTTTTCAATAACGAAAATTTCCTTCAGGTTAATGGAACAGCAATGGGTACTAAAGTAGCACCATCATATGCAAAATATATTCATGGGAAATTTAGAAGAACGTATGCTCCAAGAAGCACCCTACAAACCCTTTAGTTGGTTGCGCTTCATAGATGATATCGAAATGAAATGGACCGACACTAGACAACACCTTGATGAATTTGTTAAATTCATCAATAATTTTCATCCGTCCATAAAATTTACAGTCAACATATCTGAAACAACAAATGTCTTTCTCGACACGACCTCAACACTTGTTGATGGACAAATTCATTTTGATTTACACACTAAACCGACAGATTCACACGCCTACCTGCTCCCAAGTAGCTGTCATCCTAGACACTGTGTAAATGCGATCCCACACGGACTTTCTAGCCGTATACGTAGAATCTGTTCACAAGAAGAGACATTTAAACATAGGAGTGGAGAATTAACCCAACATCTTGTTAATAGGGGTTATAAGGAAAAGCAAGTCAGAAAAACTATTCAAAAGGTCTCCTCGGTTGACCGAAAGGCACTGTTACAATATCGGGAAAGAAAGAAAGAATTTACGTACCCCCCTGGTAGCTACCTTCCACCCACAGCTAGCTATCCCATTTATCTGCTATTACCCGTGAATTTATGCCAATTCTTCATACGTCAACAAAAATGAAAAAATTGTTTCCTGAATCTCCGCTAATATCATTCCGCCGACCCAAAAATCTTAAGGATATTCTCGTTAGAGCCAAACTACCATCACCTGAAAATGGACAATTTAAAACATGTTCCGACAAACGTTGTCTTCTGTGCAAATTTAGTTCTTCTACCAAAATCTTCAAGAGCACAGCAACCGGTGTTACATACAAAATATTTACCAATTTATCCTGCAAGTCAGATAATGTCATCTATCTCATCACTTGCTCTGTTTGCCAACAACAGTATGTCGGTGAAACGAAAAATTCACTCAACATTCGTATTAATTTGCACCGTGACCACATTCGGGAAAAAAAAAAGATTACAGGCCACTGCATTACATTTCAATTCCCCCGATCATGACTGGAGACATATGCAAGTAGTACCAATTGACCAAAATCGATCATGGACAAACACACAGAGGCATGCTAAAGAAAATTTCTGGATAGAAAAGCTGAAATCCAGTTTGAATATAAAAAATTAAAATAGAGTTTTACTAAAAATCCCGCCCATACCCATTTTTCCTTTCTTTTTTGAACTGATTAACTTGCTCACATTCTGACATGGCTGAAGTTTTGCTCGTTGAGCGTTCAACACAATTTTGTAATAGTATTGTTCATAGAATCGATGTACGCATACTGACAACATTTTTTCCCCTTCTCATGTTACATCTGTAAACAACAGCATCCAACATGTAGCTCTCGATACTTTGTATATATATTTGTAGTTTAGTCTTTGTAAGTAAATTTTGTTTGATTGTATTTTTTACTTTTTTATTGTGTTTTGAAGAAGAGACGGACAGGTCTCGAAATATCAACTGTTATTTTATTTATGTCATTCAAATAGAATAAGCTTTGTTTATTATGTTGTCTATAATTAGGTCACAGAGTGTGTATCCTTTGGATCTGGCACAGCGGGATTTTCGGTGTTGTTGCTTTGTTCTTTATATATATATAAAGAAAATCCGGGGAGATGAACAAGTTTCCACGTTGACTGAATTTATAGAATTTTCTAACTCTCCAGATGTAGTCTTAGTGGACCCGCTTTGAATTAAGAAATATAAATGAAGATTATTACAAGCGGGCTCTATGCGAATTAGAACATGGACAGACCTTATATTTGCCAATACTTTTTACCGAGCGATAGCTATTCTTTTCTAATATGCCTAACAAACGTTTTGTAAATTCGATGCGACTGTTAGATGACAATATTATGTTTGAAAATAGAAATAAAACATGTTGGAAAATTGCATGCAAAAACAAAAATCCATATTCGCCATCTTATTTAAAAATAAATTGCTTATAAGCTTATGAAATATAATCTTTTATAGAATATCAAAAACGGTTGTTTTAAAATCGAAGCGTCTAAAACTGTGAGCTGGTTCCATTTAGAAATATTGTATGACTGTTAAATTAAGTTATATTTCATTGAAACAAACAAAAATATATATGAATGTAATAACGACAACAATTTAACATTTTGTTTTTACACTGAAAAGTATAACGTGTTACATAGATAAGATTGTATAGCACTCGTTGCTAGGTAACGGCGAGGTCTATTTCCACTGTTGATTTCAGTTCCAGTTCTTCAAGTAAATTTCTATTATTTTTATCATTTAATGCAGCTATTATGGTGATTCATTTCTTTTAAAAGTTATATGTTTCATTTTTCACAAAATATGTAGTAAATGAAATATGAAAGGTGCACATTAGTAATTATTTGATGTTGTACGATACGGGTAGGCTCTATTGGATTTAGAAAACAACAACAACAACAACAACAACAACAACAAATAGTTTATTAAAGTCTCACTTCTTACAATACATTTCACATTTAAAACATATACATATGTACATAAATAGCCTAAAAGTACACAATGTTTTAGTGCACATATAAAAACCATCTTGAAATAATGAAAGAACCACTCTATACAGAGTTATGAGAGACTATAAAAAGTATTTACGCTTAATTTTTTTTTATAGGTATAGGGTTAAAAAAAAACTAAAAATCTAATAGGAATATGAAGTTAAACTTTTTATATATGCTATTATATTACTTCCATTACATCTTTAAAACATTCACTACACTTTTAGCTATATCCAACTAATACTGTATAATTATTTAAAATCACTTTGTCATTTATATAGAAAACTTCTACACCGAATCAAAATATCATAGCAGGTTTTGGCAAATTTATATACCAAATTATCACTTCTAATCCTTTAATTTCAGTTTCCGTTATATAGATGATGTTCTTTCATTGAACGATCCTCAATTTAAGGATAACCTTCATCTTATATACCCAAATGAACTCGAAATTAAAGATACCATTGATACACCATCATCAGCATTATACCTGGACCTATACCTCTACATTGACAACTCTGGACGTCTGAAAACAAAACTTTACGACAAGCGTGATGATTTCGACTTTCCAATAGTGAACTTCCCGTTTTTGAGCAGTAATATTCCCACTTCTCCGGCATATGGCGTGTACAATTCACAAATCATTCGCTATTGCCGTGCCTGTAGTTTGTACAGCGATTTTGTCAACAGAGCGAAATTACTGTCTCAAAAACTTATACATCAAGGGTATGATCAGTCACTGTTACAATTGTCACCACAGAAGTTTTATAGTCATCACCACGATTTGACAGACCCATTACAATGTTTCTGTTTCACAAATGAGAACAGATATTTTGGGGTAGATCCAGAGTTTGTTACCGCACTGACTAACACCGATTGTGACAAAACCGGACTTTTCACTGGCAGTGTGAAGGGTGCCACGCGTGGAGCGGATCATGCTTACCCTTCCGGAGCACCTGATGATACCTCGGTTTTTATAGGGGTTCACACTGCTAGTGCTTTAGTTTTGTGGCGTTCTTTTTCATTTTTGTTTTTTTTGTTTTGTCTTTGTCATACTGTCTCAATTCAATTCGTGTTGCTGTGAATTGCCCTGTTGTTGGATTTATGATTTTAGAATTTCCCCTTTCCTTTTCTTGCTTCGGTATTCGTTTGCCGATGTATTATAAATAAAAAAAATCATCAATTGTAAAATTATTAAAGTCTGGACATACATAACAAGCATCCAAAAATAGAGTCTCTCTTAAATCATCATATAATGTTCACTTCATGATAACATGTTTCTCATCCTCAATATCATTATTTTCACACATTCTATCTGCTACATCTATTCTTTCATATCTACCCGTCTCTATTCTGCTTGGTGCAACACCACATTTAAATTTACATAATGCACTAGGCAAAAACATATTTCTCAACACCAAATTCTGTTTTAAACCTCCTATATGTACGTAGCTTTTTACTATCATTTAAAGCATTAAACTTCATTACATCATTCATTTTGATAACTTTCAAAATTACAAAATTCCAATATTTTAATATGATCTGACTGACTTGCATAAAATATGATCTGTATTACAGTAAAAATCCAGACCCTTATCTTGAAGATAATTTGACACTCTAAATTGACAGTTTTTTTACTCTACTACTAGCACATATATTAGCCCATAAAATACCTTTTTATTAAGGTGTGCGTTATCCATTTTTGTACATCTTTGCCAGTTTCTTAACACACATGACCACTGCCTTATAATTTAAGGCTTTCATCCCATATCTCCGATAACAGATAAATTTGGGGTATATTTACCCACTCCTAAATAAAATCTCATACATTGTAGCTCCATTTTGTACTGCATTAATACAAGAATTCTGTCTGGTGCCCCAAATAGCTGCACCATAACTCATAATATACCACACTAAACTATCATATAAAGTCGAATATGTATTATGAATGAAACCTCCATTTAGCTTACACTTTGCTATTAGCAAACCCAAAGCTCTACAAGCTAACATAGCGACAGTTCTAGCCATAACATTGTAATCTAAAAATTAGAACATTTAGAACATTTTGTTCACAAAGCAAAGAGAAGCGCAATATTAGCATATTTTTTTTATTTATAAATTTGAGTAAAAACAGAAATTTTCTCAAAATGTCGTTTAGGAGACCTCATAAGAAACGCTACAAAATCAACTCTTTTATAATGACTGAATAATAAAAAATGCAACAAAAAATTTTAGGTCTTCCAACTTCGTTAAGGACTTGTTAAGAATAACAAAATTTTGAAGTGACTGTGAATTTAGTTTCTGTAATATGGCCATTAGACAACTTATGTCTCTGCATTACAGCTTATGTAGAATACGTCGGCAAACGAATACCGAAGCAAGAACGAGAAAGGGGAAATTCTAAAATTATAAATCCAAAATCACGACCACTCACAGCCAACATGAATTGAGACAGTATGACAAAGACAAAACAAATAAACAACAATGAATAGGGACGCAACAAAACTAAAGCACTAGCAGTGTGAACCCCTATAAAAACTGAGGTATCATCAGGTGCTCCGGAATGGTAAGCATGATCTGCTCCACGCTTGACACCCGTCACACTGAAAGTAAATAGTCCAGTTTTGTCACAGTCAGTGTAACTCAATCCGGTAACAAACTCTAGAATTGAGTAAAGCAGAAAGTCTCCCAAAAACTTCGTTCGGACGATTTAATTAGAAACTCAACAAAAACAGCAGGTCTTATAATAATTTGCACCCAATACGAATTGCAACGGAAGCAATTAGTCTCTGTACTTCGTTTTTGACTCAAAGAATAAAAACTTCTTGCCTTTGATTTATATTCATGTTGATATTCCTAAAGCAGTATATCTGACCGTTGTTTGCTTACATTAGTTGCTATACCTTCATAAATATAAATAGGCTATATAGATTTGATTTTTTCTTTTTCAAATGATTGAATCTCTATAGAAAGCTAAAATATACATGTCCAAAATGAATTTTTTGATAAGCACGAATACCGAAAAAAGTCCTAAAACACACATAATATGATTTTATCATCTTACAACAAATTCTTGATTATACATATAAGACTTAACAGAAAACTAGAGGATGAAATGCCCCCGCGCGAGGTACATATTTAAAAGTGGTTCTTAGTTATGATGTTTGTGTCTGTAAGACACATACGTATGACCCGCAAACTACGTTTTGGCTGTGTACTCTCTGTGTCAAAATCGCAAAAAATAAAAATGAAAAAAATACGACTAAGTTCACCAATGTAATTTTTTTCAGAAAAATATTCCAAAATCAAAATTAATACTAAAAGGCACATCTGTAATATATGAAACAATGATTTACAAAATCAAAACTTCCAACCATAAAAACTGTAGGAGGTCACGGCCAGACAAATCATGTACTCTCTACGAGAAAATCAAAAAGCTATGTATATTTTTAGAAAAATTCGCCCAAAATAAAAAATCAATATCAAAAGGCACATCTTCTATATAAAAACAAATGATCTGTAAAATAAAAAAGTTCCTACCATAATAACTGTAGGAAGGGTTGCCCGGACAAACTGTGTACCCTCTATGTCAAATTCATTTAAAAAAAATGACTAACTTCAACAATGTATATTTTCCGGAAAAACAGACCAATATCAAAATCAATACCAAAAGGCACATCTACAATATATGCCTAAATTATTTGTAAAATAAAAACTTCCTACCATAAAAACTGTAGGAGATCTAACCGGACAAACTGTGTAATTATATGAGAAAATAGCAAAAAACGACTAAGTTCAACAATGTATATTTTTCGGAAAAATGGACCAATAACAAAATCAATACCAAAAGGCACATCTACAATATATGGCCAAATGATCTGCAAAATAAAAATTTCCTACCATAAAAACTGTAGGAGGACAGCCCGGACAAACTAACTATGTACCCGGCTGTGGACGGACGGACAAACGGACGGACGGACGGACGGACGGATGGAAAAGGGTTAGACTTATCGTCGAGGGGGCATAAAAAACATCTAACAAAACAATCGTTCAAGAATTGAGGAACACTTCAAATAAAACTTTTCAAAGAGACACTGTATAAACTTCACAATGGTTTTATGAGAATTTTATTATCACAAGGTGTCTAGTTACAGTAGGCAATATTTTAAAAAGTTCCGCTTACTACGATATAACTGGACTTATTTAAAGACAGGCTAGAAGGAAGTAAATCACCATCCTTTACATTTATAAAATCCAGTACAGATTACTCTGGACAGATGTCACTTTCACATGCATATAATGCACTGAGAAATGATAACCTAATAAAATTGTCCAAGGAAGACAAGAAATGCCAAAAGAAGAAAACCAAGGTCATATTTTAAAAAATATATATGAAACTGGAACTTTAGTTTTCATATATATACATGCATCAGAGCAAAATTACTTTTTTTTAAAACTTCTACATCAAGGGTATGTTCAAACACTGTTGCAATATTGTCGCTACAGAAGTAATACTGTCATTTTTTCAAATTGTTTGATTAAGAACTCGCCTAAATTGTTAAGTAAATATTGAATGACTCCAGTTCCTGTTTGTCTATCATGGTCTTTGGTGGTATTTTATGAATTCCGAAAGTCGATTTCATTCAGCTTTGTATTATTAGCAAAGGGAGATGGTCAGTCTAGAATTCAAGTGTTTTGTATGGCCATTTAGACAACTTATGGTTCTTGTAGAATTGAGTAAAAAATAAGTCTAAAAAAATTCGTTTGGGCGATTTAATTAGAAACGCAACAAAAACAGCAGGTCTAATAATACATTTATACCTAACACGAAATGCAACGGAAGCAGTTTGTCTCTGTACTTCGTTTGGGACACAATAAAAAAACTTCTCGTTCTTGATTAATATTTATGGAAGTTTTCGCGAATGAGATCAGTCCTCTTGTTGATATTCAGAAGCAGTATTATATCAGACCATCGTTTGCTTACATTAGTTGCCATACCTTTATAAATATGAATATGCTTTATTGATATAACAATAACTAATCTCTTTATTTTTTTTTCAAATAATTGTATATCTATAAAGAAGCTAAAATAAACTTGTCTAAAATGAGTCTTTTGATAAGCACAAATAGCGAAAAAGACTCCAAAAACACACATAATTTGATTTTATCATCTGACAACAAATTCTTAATCATACATATATGACTTAACAGAAAAAAAACATCTAACAAGACATTCGTTCAAGAATCGAGGAACACTTCAAATTGAAATTTTGAAAGAGACGTTGTTTAAACTTCATCATGGTTTTATGAGAATTTTTCTAATTACATTAGACAACATTTTTAAAAGTTAACCCTACTACGATATAACTGGACTTATTTAAAGACATGCTAGAAGGAAGTTAGGCACTATCCAATTAAATTTATAAAATCTAGTACAGATAACTTTGGACAGATGTCACCTTCACATGCATATAATTTCATTTCATGCTTATTTATTTGAATTCCGTCAATCGGATAGATGAACACCGATAACGTGGCACATCAATGTGAAGTTGCAATTCCAAAACACATTTGATCACATGTTCAAGTGGCGGATTAATTTGTAAAAATAGAATCCTAATGTACATGATGTACTTTCCTGTTACTGAATTGTGTTCTCATATATTTCGATTAAAATGTAATTATAAGAATTGAATGCATTATTTTGAAGTTTCATAGGGATTATGAAAGTGTTGACCGGGCGCACATTTTATACATGAAGCTCTACCGCGCTTCATTAAAAATGTGATTCGGTCAACACTTTCATACCCCAATGAAAATTTCAATTCTTAAGTAATGCGCTTAGATATGATAACCTAATAAAATTGTCGAACAGGAAGACACAAGAAATGCAAAAAAAAATATATATATATATGTAACTCGAACTTTATATTCATATTTACATTTATCAATTCAAAAGGGTATGTTCCAGCACTGTTGCAATATTGTCGCTACAGAAGTAATATGGTCGTCATCATGATTTGACTGTTACAATATTTTTTATTTCAGATAGAGAAAAGAGATATTTGGGTGGATCCAGAGTTTATTATCGGACTAACAAACGCCGTGACAAAGCGGACTATTCACCGGCAGTGTGACGGGTGCCACGCTTGGACCAGATCATGCTTACCCTTCCGGAGCACCTGGTGATACCTAAGTTTTTATAGGAGCTCATACTGCAAGTGCTTTAGTTTTGTGGCGTTTTCGTTTATTTTTGTTTATTTGTTTTGTCCTTGTCATGCTGTCTCAATTCGTGTCGGAAATGAATTGCCGTGGATTTGATTTTTTGATTTTTGAATTTCAACTTTCCTCATTTTTGCTTCGGTATTGGTTTGCCGATGTATCATATTGAAGGTGGTGTACATTGGTCCAGTTTCATTATTAGTCAAAACCTGAAGCACTTTAATACACGCCAAAGAATTCATTTCAAATATGGTAACGTTTAAGTTCAAAATATAGTTCGGTTTGACGTTTGCTAATGCAATCATGAATGTACGATTTCCCATTCACACACACACACACACACACACACACACACACACACACACACAGATGAGCTTCGATGGCTCGAATTTCAACAACTATATACCAATGTTGTACAGTTGAACTTCGATGAATAGAAGAACTATATACAGCTTTCCAATCTGAGTTGTATCCCCCTTCTAAGAGTAGGATAAAAAAGTTATGATGATGTCAATTTTCTCTTTTTTTCCTCCTGTGGCTGTAGAAAAAGTCGAGTGCTGTTTTGAAGAAAATAAAGTTTATGTTGTGGTAGGACATTTCTCGTCTCCCCAAATGTGCATTTTAAGATTACTTGAGGTTATATAGTCTGTAATTTATATTAGAAAATGTTACCCGAAAAGAAAAAAGTATTGCCGTCTGTGAAACACTCGTAACTAAATCTCAGACATTCGTAAAAACTCGTAAAGTTATCGTAAATAATTCGTTAATTATCCGTAAAAGCTAGGATCAAATCGCAATAATTCGTTTAGTGGTCGCTAGTATTCTCAGATAACTCGTGTGCATTCGTATGTAGCTCGCATTTATTCGTAATGATTCGTAAATTTTTATCGTAACTGCATCGCTTTCAATCTTAGAAAATCGTTCAGTGGTCGTTCATAGTCGCAACTAATCGTAAAGAAATAGCAATTCTCTCGTAAATGTGTTTTATTCGCAAGCATTCGGGTAAGTTTTACGAATCGTGTAAATTTTCAAGATTCTTAAGAATTCGTAAGAAAAATTCGTGTATGTGAAGGGGGCATAAAAGGGAAAATATCTGTCGTATAAGTACATATGTAAATTGAAATTGTATTGATCCTTTTTTTTCTTCTAATGTCGACAGGGAAAAACGGCTCTTCGATCATTTTTTGGTAATTTGTTTATTTTTCCAGTAAACATGTTAAATTACAATACGTTTAAAGTATAAAATATAATAATGACAGTGTATATTTATATCTATGTCATTTTTTAATCAATAGTATTTTTTATGCAACTACAGTCTCCAAAAGTGACCATTTTCTATTAATTTTATTATTCTGTGCAGGGGAGATGTTTTTTCTATGTTAATCATTCGATTCTCCACTTAACAGATGTTTTTTGGTTCATCACGTCTACATTTATTTGCAATATTTCAGAATAAGTAAAGTATGACTAATAGTATTATATTATATGTGATTCACACTAAAAAATAATTTCTTTTCGGTTAGGAGGAATCGTAATTCTACAGCAATTCAATGCACTTCTAATACCAATCCAAAAATTTTGCACAAATGAACATTTCCAAAAAATATGTGTTAGATTTTCTATAGTTTCTGAACAGAATGTACAAAGCTCTGTTTCCTTTAGTTTGCATTTATGCAAATAAGAGTTACATGCCACAATTTTATGAAAGAGCTTGAAACTAAAATTTTGAAAAACAGAGTCCCTTGATATTGAGAAAAATGTGGTATATTTTTATCCCCAATCTTCAATTTCTGAATTTAACTCATATCCCCTTTTATGTTGTGTACATAGAGGTGTTCTAAAAAATAAATTATAAAAATATGGTTTAGGGTCACATTTCAATTTATTTACAATTTTATCTTCGATCATGCTCATTTGTCCGAGTAAGATTACAATCAAGTAGGACAAGTTTCGACCCGAAAAGATTGGTATTGATGAGACCAAAATGGTCGACGAGTACACCCGACCTTGAGCTAGCATCTATCACATAAGTCAAGCGCATCATTTATTGTAATGGCCAAGCGCTTCCATTACTATTATACGAAAAAAATTCTGATGCATCTGACAGATTCTTGAAATCTCGTTAACAATACTAGTACCATTAAATTCATTTCACAAATACTAATGTTATTAGATGGTATTTTCGAACTCTTAAACGATGCGGTTATTATTTTTTTTATTGAAAGCAAAAAAGGTCAAGAAAAAATTTCAACACACGTCACACGAGACCACAATATATAAATATATAACAAATTGATACAAAAACAAAAGAATGAAAACAATTGAATAAAAAAAAGTACTTTATGTAAACTAACATTAAAGAGCATAACTCAACAGGTCAAAACGTGTAACTACTCATAAGTAAACAAACAAATAACATAGCAAACTACAAACTCTCGATTTGTGTAGGTTAATGACATTGACTGCATAAAAAAGTTATATAAAGCAGCCAGACACCATATAACACTCTGCCAACGACGAAATGTTTCCTTTGAAATTGTTCCATGACGTTTTTCAATCACATTTTCATCGATTAACTACATCACAAATCCGGTACATTTCTTTTGCTGTATAAACACTGTAATAGAAAATTGACTTTATATAAACGAAATATAAGGAGTCGTCTCGAAACAGTAAAAATGCTCGCTACGGGCTCGCATTTGTCCTCGTTTCTAAGCCTCATCCTTATTTTGTGTTTATCTCAAGTCAATGTACTGTTATTGTCAATTTACAGTGTACATACAAAAAATGCAATAATATTACAAAACGAAAACAGAGTTCAACAAATTAAATAAATAGACAAACAAGAGGCTCTCAAGAGCCTGTATCGCTCACCTGGTCCTTGATTAAGATAGACATTTTATGTTAAAGCCCATATACATGTATATACACAAAATGTAATAAAACTATAGTTCCAATATGCCCAATTAGTTTAAGGGGAAAAGACGTCTGTTAGTGTTCCCCATGGGTCTAATGTTAAAATATGTACCCTGCTAGCAGCCATCTTGGATAAATTGAGAACCTGAGAAAAAAAACATTTTTCTTTTCAGGGGTCCACATAAAAATTATTTTGACCAAGTTTGATTCCATTGGCTCAGTAGTTTCATAGGAGAAGATCTTTGAATGAATTTTCCCATAGGGTCCAATGTTAAAACTATTTTCCCTGCTGACGTCCATGTTAAATACAGCGCGGACCTGAGAAACAGCTTTTTGTAAGGGACCACCAAAGGACTATTGTGGCCAAGTTTGGTGCCAATTGGCGTAATAGTTTCAGAGGAGAAGATCTTTGAATGTGTTTTCCCATAGGTTCCAATGTTAAATCCTCGCTGGCGGCCATCTTGGATATAGCGCGGACCTGAAAAACAGCTTTTTCGTAAGGGACCACCAAAGGACTATTGTGGCCAAGTTTGGTGCAAACTGGCTTAGCAGTTTCAGAGAAAAGATCTTTGAATGAGTTTTCCCATAGGGTCCAATGTTAAAACTATGTTCAACGCTGGCGGCCATCTTGGATATTGCGCAGACCTGAAAAACAGCTTTTTTGTAAGGGACCACCAAAGGACTATTGTGGCCAAGTTTGGTGCCAATTGGCTTAATAGTTTCAGAGGAGAAGATCTTTGAATGTGTTTCCCAAGGGGTCCAATGTTAAAACTATGTTCCCCGCTGGCAGCCATCTTGGATATTGCGCGGACCTGAAAACAGCTTTTTCGTAAGGGACCACCAAAGAACTATTGTGGCCAAGTTTGGTGCCAATTGGCTTAATAGTTTCAGAGGAGAAGATCTTTGAATGTGTTTTCCCATAGGGTCCAATGTCAAAACTATGTTCCTCGCTGGCGGCCATCTTGGATATCGCTCGGACCTGAAAAACAGCTTTTTCATAAGGGACCACCAAAGGACTATTGTGGCCAAGTTTGGTGCCAATTGGCTTAATAGTTTCAGAGGAGAAGATCTTTGAATGTGTTTTCCCATAGGGTCCAATGTTAAAACTATGTTTCCCGCAGGCGGCCATCTTGGATATCGCGCGGACCTGAGAAACAGCTTTTTGGTAAGGGACCACCCAAAGACTATTGTGGCAAAGTTTGGTTCCAATTGGCCCAGTAGTTTCAGAGGAGAAGATCCTTGAATGAAAAGTTTACGCCGGACGGACGGACGACGGACGCAAAGTGATAGCAAAAGCTCACCCTGGCATTAGCCAGGTGAGCTAAAAAGTAATACAGCTATATATTAAAAACACACAACACAGTGTTTGATCAAGAGGCAGTTTCTATAAACTATTTAAATTTGGAAGAAAAGGAAACTGTTTCATTGAACCAAACTGAAAACCCATCCGCAGTACATTATATGATAAAACAATAAAGCAGATATTACAAAACAAAGTTGAACGTATATCATGAGAAATAAGAGCTTATATGAAAGCAATATCCTTTGGTTTAAGTAATTTTATTCAGACTGACAGTAATCGTTTTTAACCTTAACACCTTGTGTAACGCTTTACACAGTGATGTTTAGGGTTAATGCTTCCCGGATCTGTCAGTATTACCTGGAATCTACTGTAATACTTCCGTAATGGATTATATGTTGTAAATTTCGTACCGATTCGACATCCTTGTTCCATTACCTGAAATGTATACAGTCAATATTTATTCTTTTTACAATGACATCGTTGAATAGATTTTTATTGACAATACATTCACGGTGAGTTTTTGAGTATCACATTCACGGTGAGTTTATGAGTTGACATGTGCGTTTTAATCTGATAATATGTCATTGTAAGTTGTGCATGAAAAGTCAAATAGGAAGATTTTAGACAGCGATTAAATGAACACTTTGCCAGTTAACTTGATGTCTGTTGGCGATACTGTAGATAATGGAGAGCATGAATATGGCGTTGTTCGACAATAGGCAATAAATTCCACTCAAACCGGTACTAGGGGTCGTCTGGAACTAACCATCAGTTATGAGCAAAGCTTTTAATTGAAGGCTTTATGGAGACGTCAAGATGAAGAACAACAATGAAACGTATTTGTAAAGAACTTGTCTCCTGAGAATTTACTCAATATTTTTTCATTGTTAATTTAAAACTTACTGGAGATTGTCATCCTGCAGGATGGAGTCTATAAAAAGATTCCCAATACGAGAAATGTATACTCTATTTATATTTCAGTTATGGTGTACATGTTCTTGAGAAAATATATCATATGCATATGCAGAAAATAAATTCACAGTAACCTCGGTATTAAGTTATTATGGATAAACTCTAATACTTTCAAATTTTGGCATTTTATTTTTGTAATTTCCATTCTTATTCTGACCTTTGTTTATAGTGACAACATCTAACTATTATATCATGCCAAGTTTTTTTGTAATTGGCTGGATGAGTGCCCTTTGGTTCTTTACATGTTGTGATTCTCTTCTATGAGTATGTTCGGCAACGGATAACAGCAGTTGTAAAAACACTTTCCCAGTAAATTGTTTGCTTGTTGACGACACCGCATCCATCGATATCGAAGAGCATGGACGTTGCGCTGTTCGATAATGAGCAATGGCTTCCGCTCTAACTGGTACAAGTGGCCGTTTTGAACTTACATTTATGTATGAGCAATGGATTCCGCTCAAACTGGTACAAGTGGCCGTTTTGAACTTACTTTTAGGTATGAGCAAAGATCATTGTTGAAGGCTTCACGGTAACTTCTAGATGAAGAACAACAATAAAAGCGTTGCTCCACTGCGTGTTTTTGTCGCATATTTGTAGAGATTTTGTCTCATATACATTAACTTCACATCTTTTTATTGTTAATTTAACAGAAAAAATACATGAATATCTCCGTCTTCTGTACATCCAAGAAACACAGCAGCGTGGCTGTTGTTACTTTTAGTGTATCTTTTGCCATTGAATGTCGCAATTGTCGTACCAGGCTTAATGTAACCGCCTATTCGTGATTTACAAAATTCAGAAACCTAAACACAAATAGAACAGCTATTAATGTTTCTTTTCTGATTCCCTTCAGAAGTCAAATAAAAAAAGAATAGATTCTAAGATTTATACAACAACAATGTTACAACACATTCAAGTTAACATTACTTTTATTGAGCAGATGTAAATCTGATATTTAATTTTGTATTGTTTTGTTTCAACATTCACCTTCAAAATAATATACTGTTTAAACTGGAGAAAATCGAATGTAGCACTTGGATAGTTTTCTTCACCTGTAGGTTTTTAATTTGTCGCATTTGCATTAGCATTTTCTGCAGTTTTTCTATCTTCTTCATGTACTTCATATACTGGAGAGAATTAACACCTTAAAAGCGAAATAACTCATGAATAAAACGGACTTGATATAATTAAAAATACAATTTTGCATTCAGTTGATTAAGGCATGCTTTTTCCTATAGAATGACAGAAATGATAATCTTTCTAAAGGTCTGTTTACACTAGGATTGACTTTTTCTTGTTCAACATTTCTTGTTTAACGTTACCCACACAACACAAGTAAAGCACCATTCTTTCCCACGATATTTATAATGGAGAACCGAATCCTAGCGTGGAAACATTAAGAATTAAGTTGGCCCCACCTTAAACAATCCGGATTAACTTCCACAGTGTGAAAAGACCCTTAGAATAAGTTATAACTTTTTATTAAAATAATAAATAGTAATACTCTTACATTTTGTCCTGGAGACCACAGTCCGGTAAAAGGTGCTCCACAATTGAATTTTACTAAAGCCACACATTGACCGCCACATGCCAAAGGGGGACAATCGAACGTTGAGTTTTCGTCAAATCTAAAATGTACATCACTTTTCCAATCATTGAAAGTGGTTTTATTACAAATGATTGGAACCAAAGTTGTAATTTGCCACACTGAAAAATAAGTAACAAATGGGTATTTTTAAAATCTGGTCGCCAATGGTGAAAGAGAAAAATGGTTTGAATAAATAAAATAGTACCATAACTATGATTCAAAAAGTGGATCTTTTAAGGGACGACACAAACTCTTTGCAGGTTTAGAGGGGGAAAATATGCACTGAAGAGTATCCTTTCATTCACTTTGCACATGTTGTAATGCAACAAAGTCACTTAACAAGTACAAGTATTGTAGAGTCTTTAGTTTTAGGTTAGACTCTACTAAATTACCCGTAGTCAAGAGTAGTAATTATATAAACAAAGCCATGCTACTATCACTTTGCATGACAATGTCTTAGTTCAAAAACGCTCAAGTGATCAAGTTATACTTCCTGATTGACCAGCACTTTGATTCAGCGTCCCTCGTTGCATGTGAAATATGAGGACATGCATGTCCAAGGATTAGACAGGCAAAATTGGTAATTCACATACCCATTTTGGTAAGTCGAAAGAAATATCTTATTTGACTTTAAAGTTGGGTCATCGTTTGGGTATGTTACTTTGAGACATCCCGCTTTGAGAAAATCATATCGCCACATAATGTGAACTTTAGGTGATTAAGATATTTCACAAAACCTTGTATTGGGCGCCTATGGAAAATATTTAAAGACCAACAACAGTATGATAATTTAACGATTTCCTGCTCTTCATTCTCGGATCATGCAAGATAAACATGGTTTTAATCAATAATATGATATTCTTAAGGTGTTCTTACTATGAAACTGGTAAAGCAATGGAACACGACAACAAATGCATTGGCTTGATTTAGAACAACATTTATTAACAGGAACGAACAAACACACCACAAAATTAAGAAAACATGTAAACCCCCAGAAAACCAGAGATATTATAAGATGTCCTTAAAAAGTTAGCATGAGCTGCTTTACGTGATGCATCCGTCACACCCTTCAAAAAGAAGTGAGATGGTAATATGCAATGACTGCAGCAGAAATTGCAACTAAGCCTTCGTGTCAAAATTTGAGTCAGTAAGGTTGCTCTAAAGACAAAATTGCACCCAAATAACAAAATAAGTTATGAGGAGTAAAAAGTGAAGACTTAGACTTTCCAACATATTGCACCCTTTATTTAGCAGAAATATTCCAGCATCTCTCGACAATGTTTTCAATTCTGATAACTCGAAAAGAAAAAGTCTGTATGCAAATTATACCATTTTGTTAACATGGTATTCTGTAGCCGCAAACACTCGCTGCGACTCTTCAACTAGAAACACGTCGTCTTATCTTATATAGTTCAAGGCAGGTAATCGTAAAATAATTTTAAAATACATCGGCAAACGAATACCGGAGCCAAAATGAAGAAAGCGGGATTTTTGTAAAATCAAGACAGGCTTTTTGACGACCTGCTGAATCCTCTAATTGCTATTCTTGAAATTGTCTGTTTCCAAAATCACGGCAATTCATATCAAACACGAATTGAGATAGCACAACAAAGACAAAAAATAAGCCAAAATGAGCAAAAAAGCCACAAAACTAAAGCAATAGCAGTGTGAATTCCTACAAAAACTGGGGTATCATCAGGTGTTACGGAAGGGTAAAAATGATCTGCTCCATGCTCCATGTCAGTCGGTGTTTGTGAGTCAGGCACTAAACTCTGGATCTACCTTAAGATATCTATTCTTATCTTTGAAATAGAAATATTGTGACGATCTGTCAAATCATGGCGACGACCTAAAAACTTCTGTAGTGACAATTGCAACAGTTACTGAACATACCCTTGATGTAGAAATTTTTGGGACAGTAATTTCTCTCTGTTCACAAAATCACTGTACAAACTACAGGCATGGCAATAGGGAATGAGCTGTGAAATGAAGACGCCATAAACTGGAGATGTAGGGATATTACTGGCTAAAGGACTCACTCTGTAGATAAAATTGTCCCAGAAAAGAATCTCTATCGGACCCAAACTGGAAAATTTAAGCTTTTGGGTATAAAACTTGATTTGTTTAATAAAGATAAAACATTTTTGAACTTTGAAGAAAAATTAGAAAAAATAAATTCTTTATTGAACTCATGAATGTATAGAGACCTTACATATATTGGTAAAATTACAGTTATAAAGTCATTAGCTCTGCCGATCCTTATACAACCACTAACAGTATTGCCTAATCCACCAAAAAGTATTATTACTAAATTACAAAACATATTTTTTCATTTCCTATGGGATGGTTAACCGGATAAAATAAAAAGAATTGTATTTATAGGTCAATATGAACGGTGAACTTAAAATGCTCCACATAGAATCTTTTTGCAGGGCCTTAAAAATGTCATGGATTCATAAACTTTAAGATCCCCTTAACATGTCACCCTGGGAAACTCTTTTGATAGACAAGTATAATAAATATGGTGGGGATAAGATTTGGTTGATGCCACCAAATGGTGTGAAATATGTTTCAAAAATTTTTAATAAATATAGTTTACTCTGTCAAAATTCTCAGGAGAGTGCAGAGAGTATACTTAGTCAATCCATATGGTTCAACGAATCTTTAAAAATCAATAACAGTGTTGTGCTTTTCAAAAAATGGGTTAATGCAGGAATATTTTTTTTTATAAATGACCCACTGAATGATAATAATGAGTTTGTCATTTGAAGAATTAAGATTGTCATATGACATGGAAGTAAATTTTCTCCAGTATCATTCAGTCCTTCACATGATTCCTAAAAGATGGAAAGATAGGTTAAGTAATGCAGCAAAACTTAATGAAATAACTTCTGAATATTATTTATCAATAAAACATAATGGAAAATCTTGTCAAGCATTTTACAAAACATTTTTGACTTTGTGTTCAGAATCACCAATAAAACAACAAAATAAATGGGGTAATGAACTGAATAATAAAATGGAAAATTGGGATTCAATTTATGTAAGACATTTTTCTATAACAAGAAACAATAAACTTTTTAGTTATCAGTATAAGATTATACATCGGACTTTGAGTACAAATTCCAAACTTTTAAAATTTGGTCTTGCAGAATCTCATCTTTGTAGTTTTTTTTATGGAGACAAAGGAGAGCATCCTGCATTTATTTTATGAATGTTATATTGTCAGAAATTTTTGGATAGAATTATTTTAATTTCTGAAAAGCAAATGCGATATTTATATTATATTATTCCAAAACCTATTATCTTTGGTTCTGAAGAATATGACATTTCTATTAACTTGTTACTGGTTCTCGGAAAATATTACATTAACTCATGTCGTTATAATAGGTCATTACCTAATCAATGTGGGTTTTTCAATTAATACAAAATATGTACAAAGTTGAAATGCTGACAGTCGTTTGGTGTAAGTCCCCTGCAGTTGGACATTCTATAGAGAGGAAATGGCAAACTCTGAAAATTTTATTTGAATGACACAGGGTGAGATATTTATGTGTAAGTGAGAATGTAAGTGCCAGGATTTAGTCAGTCATCACTGTCCATCAATTGCATGTGCACAGCAACATAATTTAAATATTATACCCAATTTAAATTATGTTGCATTGATGGACAGTGACTTGGTGTCGTGTGCGCAGCTTTTATGTAATAAACTGTAAATGTAAAGTATCACCAGGTATGAGTGTTGAGTAGGAGGTCTAAAGTTTTTCGTGTGTGTGTGGTGTGTGTGTGTGTGTGTGATATTACCCTATAACATTTTTGTCATTCCTCTTTTCCTCAACATTTTATATCATATCAGTCTCGATTTGTTAAAAGATCCGTAACCATAGCGTGAATTTAAGTTAAACATGTATTTTTGCATTCATCATTGGCTAGCTTATTCACCAACGATTCATTAACTCTGCAATTATTTTTCTTTTATATAGAAATTCTTGCATTTGTAACAGATGAAAGTTACCACGATAATAACAGCAAATACGACCAGCTTAAAAGGTACTGCTCCATCATTGTGTTTCTAATGAAAATATTGTTTAATATTTCGCAATTTTTTGTAAAATCAAAACAGGCTTTCTGATGATCTGCTAAATTTTCTAATTGCTAGTCTTTAAATTTTCTGTTTCCAAAACAAAACAATGTTTATACATGTATAAGAGCTGGGATTTTACTAACTTGCTGTAAGAATTTAAACTGAGCTATTAATTATACAACATTTTTTATACAATATCATGTGGTTGACACAAACTGATACAAAACATGTGATATTGCAGGAAGTATTTAAAATATGAATCTATATGAAAGCTGAAAATTAAGTTAACTTTTATAAAATACTCTTACTATATGCATGCTAACTATATAGCAATGTCAGTAAAAACTCCTTTTATACTATAAAACTACTTGTAAAACTCACAAGATTCAAATAAAAGTGGTGCCAGCGACATATTCTGAAATTGATAATTAAAAAATACACAACATGTGTGAAGTAGACAAATATGCCTTAAATTCAACATATGCATGAGTGGTTCTGATATACATTTTTTTCCTTGCATCTCGAATTTGACGAAAATGGTAATCTAAGTGCTAAGATTTACGTCAAAAGGTACAATTTTAATTTTAAATTATAAAATTTCCCTAACATGGACAGTATATTCCAGCTTCTTCTGCTTACGAAGTGTATTTCACAGCTGATTTGTTACGCGAGAGATAGCGCAAATTATAAGACATTCTCTTTAGATACAGGTATCTCCGTGACCGACTTACGAATCAAGGCTTCGAAAAATTTCGTCTCATACGATCATTAAAAATGTTCTTGAATAGATAACAGGTCCTTTTGGAAAAAAATTAAGTTTCGGTTCGAACTCTGAATCAAGATCCTTTCTTTACTTAATACTGAGATGACAATTTCTTTTAAATATCTACGACCTTTCAATGGCAATTGCTGTTGAGTTGCTACCGAGTCAGGACCATTGCGGTCGAAACTTTTGCCAGTGTTTCCAGCTAAATGATGTTTTTGTCGAATGGACTTGACCACTCTCTTCGGAAATTTTGTTTTTATCCCCATTTTCAAATCCATATTGGGGAAGAACCCAAATATTCTATATGGATGAACAATATCATTTGGAAGTTTACTACACAATTATCGGCATCATACTGAAACTATCGCTTCTGTTATATTTTCAAAGACAAAAACAATTGGGGATATATTCTTCAACTGATTTTGGTTAATGAGATTCATTCAATCACTTAACACTCTCCGGGACAAGTTTGCAATTCCGGTGAAAAAAATCTAAAAAACAAAATCCCATCGAAATCTGATGAAAAATAACAATTTTACGTCATCTGCTCATATGCAATTTTTGCCTCATTCGGCCCCTTATAGCTCTGAAAGGAATCAAGTTATCAAAAATCTAATAGCTAAGCGCTATGTTAATTTTTCATAAGGAATCCATTTAAAAAAAGCATCAAAATCGGATAGATATAAAAAAATTTTTTGAAATTCGCCCCTTTTGGGCCCATTTCATTAGGTAAATGGGGCCCAAAAGGGGCGAATTTCAAAATTTATTTTTTTTTATATCTAATCGTTAGTATAGTATTGATTGGAACACACTGAAAAAAGTCCATCATAATCTAATATATAATAAAAATTCTACAGCCCAAAATGTGAAAACACCTTATTTTGCCCTGTATGGCCCCTTTTTAAAAACGGGAGGGGCCACAAAATCAAAAACTATCCTCAGCCTTCCTTTTGTGCCAAGAAACATTGTGTTAAAATTTCATAAGGATTGATCAACTTGAACTTAAGTAATTGACCAAAAACAAAAGTGTCTACACACAACGACTACGATGACAACGACTCCGAAAACGACAGGGCCTACCATTAAACGACCTCAAATTAATTGCGGTCAAATTAAAACATATCCTGCAAATTTGTTGAGAATATGAATTTTAGTTTTGAAGGATTTGCAGATTAACAAACAAATCTTTTTTGTGGGCATATAAAATGAGCATTTTGGCTTGGTGAATCGCTCTATCCAGAATTTCTAAGAGACAAACAGACGGATGGATGATTCTGTAAATATATGATTTAATCTTGGTGCCTAGAATAAATTTTTTGCTGCAATTTGAAATAAATAATTTTATGTGACATTTGGTAAAAAATAAATACTTTGGAGACTTTGTTCCAAATTTTTTGTGAAAATTAATACATTTGCTGGGCAAAATCCCCAAGCCTCCCCCAGAAAGTCAAATGGTCGTCCCCTTATGTACTGAGATTTTCCTATTTTTTCTACCGATTTACTTTTTACAAAAAATCGACAAATATTTTTACTTTTATATTCATTTCAAAAATATTCGATAAATATGGTTTACAAATATGCTAATTTCACATGCATTGAAAGTAAAAAGCTGAAAATTTTCATATCCTGTAAAAGTGTAAAGAATTTCTGTAATTAACATGATTAAAATCGTAAGTAATTATCAATTTACCTCAAATAACAATTTTTTGTACTAGTTAATTAAAAATGACAGATTTATTTACACTAATTAGTTACTAAAAATGTACATCTTTCCCATTAAGGTGAATTTTCAATCCTGTGACATAACTACTGGTAATTTTGGATATTTGCCAATTTGACAAAAATGCACTTTTTTAGATTTTTGCCTCATTTCCATTATGTTTTTGAGATTATCCCTTGAAAATGCTGATTTTTTTTTTGAGATCAATCTCTTAAGTCATGTAATAAAGAGGACACTATCTACACACAAAATGTGGATATTGATCTATTTGAGTGCGAATTTGAGGCCAATTTGTGAAACTGTATGAAATAAATAACCTGTTCAGGATATAAAATCTTGTTTGGCATATAATAACCTATTTTGGAGTTTGTTCCCAACCTGTGTAACCATGAAGAGAGATTGTCTAGGACTCTTTGTAAACTATTTTCAAATCACAGAAACAGGTAAGATGAGAAATTTGAAGGATTTTTGTGAGTCTTAATAGGGTATAAGAGGGATTGGCCCTTTAAAACAAGCGGCAAACAAGATGGTGGTAAAAAAGTGCACATAAAATGTCCAGCATGAAGCAGGAACTGCTGAAAATTGAGCCCATGAAACAGGAAAAGTGACCTCTTTAAGATTCTTTGTAAAATATTTTCCCGCCAGCGAAAGGGGGAATTTGTAGAAAAATGATCAGGATTTTGGGAAAGGAACCCCCATTGAGACCCTCATTTTAGATAAGGGACCCCTAATGAGATAAATATTCTGAACCCAAGTTTGTGTGATATTCTACTATCACCAGGAGACTGAGGATGTCATATGATAAATGTCTAAGGTAAATATATGGCATTTTTCATATCATATCCCATATCATACCGAGACATCCACATTAGCGTGAGGGCCGGAGTCCAGAGGGCTAATATGGGTCAAGGAGTAATATGTGATATGACATGAAAAATGCCATATCATAAACTTTTTTCATATACTTCAATAATTGACTCTTTATTTCATAGTAAATGAAATGATGTAAACCAAATCATTCATCTGTAAATGTGTGTCATTTAGTCAGTGTCGTTTCAACAGAATTGGTTTCAAAGGGAGCTTGTTCATTTCAGTTTGGATATCATTTATTATGTTAAGCAAACTCAAAGAAGACCACTTGCTTTTTACTAAATTGAAAAAAATAAAATGTTAACTTATATAAGTATAGCCAGGAGAAAATAAACTACTGGAGGCCCAGAAACTGAGTCTGAATCGCTCACCTGACAAAATACTTGGAGCAGGGGATGAAAATGATGTTTATCCTATAGGATCCTGTGTTAAAATATGTTCTGTGCTGGTGGTTTTGTTTTTTATCAGATCAAAACAAAATAAACAATCTTAGCTTGCCTGAATTTGCTTCAATAGTTTCAGCGTATATGATGAAAAAGATGTTTTCTTATAGGAGTCCAATTTTAAAAGAAGTTCTGTCCTTGGAGCCATTTCTTTTTTCCGATCCAAATAAAATGAGCATTCTTTGTAAAGGACCTTTCGTACATCATTTCAGTACTGTTTAGTTAAAATTTGCTTCAATAGTTTCAGAGTAGATGTTGAAAATGATGTTTTTCCCATAGGGTCCAATGTTAAAACTAAGACCTTCATTGGCCGCGCATGTTTTATTGAATCAGAACTAAATGTGCAATCTTTGTGTAGGACCTTCCATACATTATTCCTGTAAAGTTTGGTTAAATATGCTTCGGTAGTTTCAGAGGAGAAGATGAAAATGTGAAAAATTAACGCCGGATGATGGAGGACGGATGACAGACGACGGACGCATAGTGATAGCAATACCTCACACTGACTCTATGGGTCAGGTGAGCTAAAAAGGCTTTTGCCACATTTGTTCTTTCCTATGTGTTTTACATTTTAATAGAATACACCTTGTTTGGTGTTTCTCATTCAACAGACAGGGCATTTTCAAATGGCAAAGAAAATTAATTGGAATGGATCTCCTACTTATAAATGTAAGAACATTTGTACTGAAAATTATAAATAAATGGCTTTGCAATATTTTTACACAAGATCATGAAGATCATGCAAATGGGATAGTGGCAGTTCCGCCATAGACTAAAAAATTACATTTATTGTCAATGTTTATATTTGGTAACCAGTCCTGGAATAGCTGAAAATTGATTCAAGGTGAACACCTTGCTTAATCTTTGCTAACACAAAAACAACAAAAGTATGTTCATAACAAGGTGGGTCATTAACTGGAATAACTACATAGTAGTAAGACGGTGTGTACACAAAAATCTGCAAAAATGTTGCTTGTTCCCTATAACCATTATAACTAAAATGAGTCGGTAAACATGGTAAAATTACACTGAAATTTGTGAATCTTTGTTTATTCCATCAATTTGAAAAAACTCAGTCATGTCAGTCGCAATTTTGAAAAATCTATACTTCACCACATGCAATACAGATTTCATATTACAAGACACATATCTTTAGTAAGTATATGATAAAATGTCATCCTTATCAATGGTTATTTGTATGTATATTAGGGTTTATACAGAATTTTTATTTGCCAAATTGAGGGTCAACAAGGGGCACATATATTACAATGATATTTAAGATTTGGAGACGTTTCGGCGCTAAAAAATTTTGACCATATGAAATTTCTGCCATGTGTAATTCGGACACGGACGTTTTGGTCTTGTAATAAGTATGTGCTGAAAATATTTCATTTTCATAAGTAACCTTGGCAAAAAATATAAAATATTAGCCATTTACTTTTATGAACCGATTTTGGCTTTAGTCGCTCCCATATTCCAACATGATTAGGATCCATTAAAAAGCAACAGGTACTGAACACTTTATGAAATAAGAAATCATTTATAATTTATTGTAAATGTAAGCTAGAGTATTATTTTAGGATTTTATTGAGGCTGAGAATCCCGCTGCAGATATTTGTCTTAGCTTGGATTAGATATACTACACATGCTACAGGCATGTAATTAACGACACAGAGTGCTCAATTTAAAGGTTCAAGGAATTCCTTTGGAATCTATTAAAAAAACCTAATCAAAACATTTATAAAACCTTCATTTGTTATTTTCAACATCATGTTATCTTATAAAAATATTAGAAAATCCAAGGACTTATAACTCATTAATACGTCCTTGGGAAATTGCATAATTCATGTAATTAAAGAAGTAAGACACAGAAGTAAGATGTCTTCATTGCCAATCAAGACTATGGTGATCAAAACGTCCTCCTACCCATTATTGAGGGGGGGGGGGGGG
>MJUU01008737.1:0-11947 GCA_002080025.1 Modiolus philippinarum | reverse complement strand
GGATTTTATGGTAAAATTTATCGGGATTGGCAAAAATTAGTTTCTTAAATACAATCTATCGGGATCGGGGCGTTTCGCAAAAAAATGTCCGGGATTTGCTCATTTTGATGACTGGAAATCAGGATGAGACCCCCTTTCGTCACTTCTCATTATTCTATATTTTGCAGAGCAATATATCCGAAATGTATTTATATACGTTCCGAATCATGAAATAAAATATTGAACTGATTTGAAAAAGTACACATCTCCATCTTTAGTTGCGGAACCGACTCTTACGCTATTTTTGTGAACCATAAGGGTGGCGCTCGGTTGGATGGTTCGGGGCGTTCTGAACCAATGGAACACTCAGAACTGACAATAAAACAGAATGGAACAATCTTCGGAACAGGTTCCATCTGCGCCGACAAAAAAGGTGGTGCAGACAGAATTCAATATGGCGACCAAAAGAATAGTTTGAGATACAACAAACGATTTTAACAGTTTTTGCAGGGAAGATATGCTTAATTTTTGCAAATGATACAAACGAACAACATATACATGGCAGACAATTTTTTTCTGAAGTTTGAGCATTGAAATTCATACCCAAATCGCCTTTTAATTGACAAAAGTAGTCTTTCGAGAAATTATTGATTAACAACTTGTGTTGTATTTTTTTTCATAAACTGTCTTTAAAAGTTATATTATCCAATGTATGACAACGAAAACAAAAAAATAATGCTTAATAGTCAAGTAAAATTAAAAAAATATATCAATAGTTTTGACAAAATTATTCTTGTGCTCCTTTTCGTTCGATTGGTCGCTGGAACTGGAACTGAAAGAACATGTGCAGAACTGCCCAACCAAGCGCACCCACGGTGTCCATTAAAATAAAAAATATATATACAGAAAGGACCCATAGAACATTATACATGTACCAACATAATGTACAACAGCAGTGCAGTTCGCCACTTGTCGTCATGATCATGCAGGGAGCAATGGGATGAATAGGACAGTGCAACTTCCTTTTCGTTTGGACATCCGTGTTTCGTGAAAATTGATAGATTAAACGTATAGGCCTAATTAATAATGTGAATTTTGCCAAAAATCGTGAAAATAATACTTTTAAGCTTATGCTTGACGATGCTTGAGGCTCTGTGATTGTGGCCTTTTTCATCGATACCAGGTTGATTCTTGATGTGTTCCGAACAAAAATTTGGGTTCTGCATTGGATGCGTTTCCCTATAATTTGGCATTCTACTTCCCAGAGGTGAGACTGCGTTTTGACTTTCTGTACAATTCTTCCTGTGTACGTCTTTATTTGCTGGTTAAATTTGATGTTGAAGCAAGAATGAAGTACTAGGATGTAAAAACAGAGTTTACATCTACCTGGAGCTTATTTGTTCACAAACAGTGAAACACAGAATAATTTCAAAACATAACAAAGATTAAAAGAGGAATCTGTAACACAGATAGTTACCCACAGATATTCCAGTGTATACCAGTAAGTGAAAGATCATATTCAAAGTTTTGAATCAAACAAATCAATATATATTTAGAATTTTAAATGTACACTTAGCAGATACTTTAAACTGCACCCACTTCAAGAAGGTAGATAGAAAAAGTTAAACAGCACATTCAAATGGCCCATATGAAATAAGATGAGTCAAATGCAAGTAATGTGGGGTTTTGATTTTCAGGTCTGATCAGTCATTTGACAGTTTTTCCTTCGTGATGTGTCACACTACATGTAGTGACTGACTGAAAGATCTGAAAAGTGATATATTTTATCCACTTTGCCACAAAAAGCTCCCTTTTCATGTGAAAAATGTGCAGGAATCCCTGTAAGATATTTTTGTCAACAGCATGATGACAAATTCATTTTTCGTCTTGCGATATGTTAACAAAAATGTTCATTTTCAACATTGGAATAAAGTTTCTGCACTGCTGCAATAATTCAAAATTTTATCGTTTAATAACAAAAAAATTAAGGAGGGGGGGGGGGGGCAAGACAGGCTAGCAATCTTTAATTTCCCTTAAAACAGTTAAGAGCAAATTTAAATCCATGATAACAGCCACATTACAAGTAACACAGTTTTTATGATTAACAGCAAACAGCTAGTTCTTTTTATTTCCCTTTAAGAGTTAACACAAAGTAAAAAAATTCAACAGAACAGATTACACCAAATGGTCAAAAACAGTTAACAACTGATTTATTTCACCAAAAATTTTAAACAACCTTAAAGATAATAAATATAAAATATTTTTTAATCTGGTTGTGAGAAAATGAATGTTGACTACATGTAAGTCACCATCTAGTGTTATGTTATTAGTATAAATTCTTATCATATTATACAATATTTAACACTTAAGTGAAATTGTGTCTGTTATAAATTATCACCTTTTTATTAAATCTCATATTATTAGCATGATGATCATAGCAAAAAAAGCTTTTTACATCAGCAGTGAAGTAAAGATATGTTATTCTTTAATTTCTTAAATGGAATTTTATTGTTTTAATAGAGTTTTTTTTTTGTAACTTGTTTTTTTTTGTGGTTGTTATTGTTTTATTTTTTGTTTTTATTTCCCAAGAGGTCAAAATGTTTGGCATGTTTGTACCCCACAAGAAATTCTTTGAATTTGATTTCGTTTGAGGAAATTCTTTAATTTTGATTTTCCTGTGAGGAAATGGTTTCCTTATAGAGTTCCTTTAAAGAATTTTTTTTATAGAGTTCCTCTGAGGAAATTGTTTGTTTTTTTAATTTCCTCAAAGGAAATTATTTTGTTTAAAATTTCCCCAGAGGAAATCTATTTCTTGTGAATTTCCTACGAGGAAAACATTAGTACATATATTTCCTCAAGGAAATAAATTTCCTCTGAGGACATTGTTTTTCCTCTGACGAAACTGTTTTCTTTCTGAGAGGAAAAGTATATTTCCTCTAAGGAAAATAATTTCCTCAGAGGAAAAAATGAATTTCCTCGAGGAAATCAGCAAGTTTGTGCTTAAAGCTCGGAGGGGTTAAGTATCGGACAGATTATAACCCGTAGAAATTAATTATAATATAAGTATCTATCACCTCCAGAGAATTTTTTTTACTTTCAAAGAAAAATTACGCGTCCCATTTTTGCACTCACCGGAATTGCAAACTTGTCCCGGAGAGTGTTACTTATTCATAGACTTCATCCAAATCATTATCAGATTTCTGAATTACAATTTTGTCATCTTAGTGATTGTAAACATATATATGTATATACTGTAGTTAGAATAAAACTTAAACAATCTTTATTTTGTGTCAAAACACCATCAAAGTAGTGTATAATGGTGGCAGCGACAATCTCCTCAAGGGTCTATAGGACATTTTTTCGTGTGAAGATGCGTTGTATATGAAGTGTAAAAGGCTACATTGCAAGTTTCGGTCCAAGCAAGTACCCCGATGATTGGAAAATTTGAGCCATGTGTACTGTAGTCAAAGTGATACGTATAAATACGCTACCGGGACTAAAACATTGTCATTTCAAATACGAAATATATCATTTTGTTTTATTATTTGTGTATAACTGTGACAAATGTGGAAATGGTTATTCACAACAACATAATAATAGAACACATCACATTTGTAATATGCATTGGTACAAATGCAAAAGTTTTAGTATCAGAATAAATTGGTTTGTCGTTTGGTTTTCGTAAAACTTGTTTATGGCATGGACTGATACAAGTTGCAGAAAATATTCCAAATATTATTCGAAAACAATTGAAACGACGATTGTTTTCCTGGCAATGTTCAAGTGAAAAATAGCCACTATGCAATTAATGACTTTATCGTGATTTATCAACCCAATAAAATGTAATATTTACCGTGAAATAAATTTTTGGATATAGAATTGCATTTTGCCGACGAGTGCTCTTATTCGCGGTAAATATTTTTCCGCGAATAAGAGCACTTGCCGGCAAAATGCAATTCTATATCCGAAAATTTATTTCATAATTATATTTTTCATTTTTTTTTAATTTGTTTTTTTTATGCTATTACTAAATTTGAAATTCATTAAATGCATCTATATTAGGCACGTTTATGAATATTTGTCAGGGCTGTGCTGGGACTAATATTACATTATATTATTACGTTATATTAGTCCCAGGCTGGTGTGAGAGCGGTCATAGCTAGAACAGGTCAGCTGAGAGCAGTCATGGCCAGAACAGACTTAACTAGAACAGTCATGGCCAGAACAGACTTAGTTAGAACGGTCATGGATAGAACAGGTCAGAGCAGTCATGGCTCTGACCAGAGCAGTCAGGATTCTAGCCATGACATTGACTGGTCAGAGCGGTCAGGATTCTAGAGCAGACTTAGAGCTGTTCTAGAGCCATGCTAAGAAATTTCCTCCGGTCTTACATCAAAGACTCCCCTCTGGGCAAATTTTATGCTCAATCGACTAAATTGCAAAGATGAGGACAATTACCATGGAAACACAAATTTCTGTAATAATCATCAGATCAAACATCAAGAAGTGATAATTAGCGCCGCGGGTGTTACACCGGAAAAATGGCCGTACTTTTCTTAGCATGTTAGAAACCATATTTACTGTACCCTCTGAGTAATTTTCAATGAAAAAAATAAAAACACAGAGAAACAAATAGCTGTCTAGACAGACAGAAAGGCAGACGGACGGACGGACAGACAGACAGACAAACAGATATACAATATATATAAATGAATATTTATTACAAAAATGAAAGCGAATATAAAATCCCCGCGAAATGTTATTTATTTTTCCCCGAGACGAGCTAGAGGAACTTGTTCGTTGTTGTCGAATACAGTTCCTAAACAGAATCACGTATGAGCGGTTAAGAAGAATTGGCATCACTACCTTTTTACGCGCAATCAGGCATACGATGTTTTTGACAAACATACAAGAAATGTTTTAACTGAACGTGACAATATCAAAATATTTTGAATCTTGACGGGCAGTAATCGGCGGAAGGTGCTACCTCGTCACGCAACATTTGCATAAATTCTTACTTAATTCAATGCTTAAAAAAATTTTACAGAAAAACTATCTGTTTAATTTACACAATTTTATGAAATCTAATAGAAATAAATACAAGAAAACCCGTAATAAATATAGGTTCTGCACTCTGTATACTGATATACCAATTGTCTGAGTTTTCATAATTTCATTGCCACAATATACACCCAATTTTTACATATATCAGTGTGAATGATGGCCTGGTCGGGTGGTTAGGCCACTGGACTGATAATGCAAGGGTTGCAGGTTCGAGCCCTGCTCGACCACTTTTTTTTTCTTTTTTTTTTTACAGCTCAACCCTATCAAAAGTTTAACCGGAGGATCCAGTCTCCGGAGGTGGAGTTAGTGTGTTGGGATGAGTGGGGGGCTGGTTGAGGCGAAAGGCTTAGATTACGGAGTTTACCGACGAACACGAGTATACACAATGTTCTCCATGCTAAGAAATTTCCTCCGGTCTTACATCAGAGACTCCCCTCTGAGCAAATTTTATGCTCAATCGACTGAATTGCAAAGATGAGGACAATTGCCATGGAAACACAAATTTCTGTAATAATCGTCAGATCAAACATCAAGAAATGATAATTAGCGCCGCGGGTGTTACACCGGAAAAATGGCCGTACTTTTCTTAGCATGAGACTTGATACCTGTTCTAAGTTAACTTTATGACTGCTCCAAGTTAACTTTGTGAGAGGTTATGTCTGCACCCCACTGTATTCTATAAAATGTGTTTGAATTTTTCTTTGTTATCTTAAGAGTTTTCTCAGTAACTACTTATCACTGCTATTTAAAATTTTGTAGGCAAGTTTAGAATGATGTCTTTTACAGGAAAAGGCGATTTCATGATTGCCGGACATCTACTTCCTGTGTACCGACTTAGTTAATTTACGAGATCTTTTGTCAATCGTAGAAAATTTTGATAACAGTTTTCTCAGTAACTACTCATCACTGAAACCTGAAATTTACCATGCAAGCTAGTTTAGAAATAACACAATACCGCAGTTACTGTTAATTTAGATTCTGCATATGCACATTTCGACAACTTATGTCTCTTCAGTGCAGATTATATCAAAACATTATGTCTTATACTGCAAGTAGCGATTACAGGATTGCCGACCATTAACTTCCTGTTAACCAGGAATTGTACAATTATAACTATTTTTGTAACAAATTATATTGGGGATCTTCTGCTCCAATGGGGAGAGTTCCTCCAGGCCACAGTACCTCTAGCTTTTGTTTTGCTTTGTTTTGTCGCCGTTGTCTTTTTGTTCCATATGACGAAATGCCGTGTTTTTTTTCCATTTTAGAATCACCTCTTACCCCTTTTTTCCTCGGTATTCGTTTGCCGATGAACTTCAATTTATTAACAAAATAAAATTGAATCGTGTAGATATCGAAAGAGATAAAATGAACTTCGGTTTTGATTTAAACATATTTATTTGCTAAAGAATAAGCAATGGGATTGGACAAAAGTTTTATCAACATTATAAAAGTCCTCTCCCAATACAAGAATATGTTTAAGTATACAAATATAAATGACGGCATTACAATTATATAATAAATATAATACAAACATGAAAGATGTCTGAATAGAAAAAAATAATAGATTAAAGAGAAAAATATATAACATATTGACTGGAGTGAGTTTTAAATTCATTATATCAGTGTTGATCAAAACGTTTTGTACGATTAATAAAGTTTTGTACACACGAAAATATATAAATATTTTGGTCATTCGAAAGGTTTTCATCACCAGCCAATAGAAATTCAATACTTATAGTAAAATTATTTAGAGCGGCAAAGAGATTGTCTCTGCACTCGGTGAATAAATTACATTCCATAAAGAAATGAATGCAATCTTCAAAAGGATGCCCGCAATCACAAGATGGGTTGTTAACTATGTTTTTACGATAAAGATCCGCCTTTAAAGAACTGCACATGTGTCTTAATCTGGTATGAAGGATATTAAATTTTCTATCTCCAAATTTGAAATAATCAGGTGGTTTTGATAATTTCGGTTTTACTGTTCTTTTAAAGATATTAAGATTTCTAGAATTTCGTATTTCAGAACTTAATTGATTCCAGTCTTTTGCTGTAGAATAAAAGAATGATTTCTCTGAATTTGAAAGTCTTAATTGAGTACGAATACGAATACTTTATTGAACTCAGGCACAGTGTGCAACATGAGCATACAAGGAAATACAAACATACATAACTAATACAAATACAAAGATATATATAAATATAAAGACAATGAAAAAAAAACATTGTGGATAGAGGTACAGTAGCAAATAAACTACTTTTAGGATAAACTTTTTTGACAAATAGAAATGCTTATAAAAACTTACTTTTGGAATAGATTATATAGACCTTTAAGAAAAATGGAAATACTTATGAGCAGTCGTGTATTACATAAGGTAAACATGCCAGCCATTTTTTCTATACTACTTTGGCGACAATAATGAGGGGGGATATATTTGTTTCGAAGAGACTGAATTTGTTCATTATCACATATAAAAAGGTAATGATATTCATCACCTAGAACATTATAGGAACATTTCGTACAAATCCTATTCTCTCTTTTAATGTTATTCCAGCGACCAGTTTCAATCGGGATTTTGAAATTACTAAGTCGAAATTTTGTTAAAAAAAATCGGTGCTTTTTTTTGAGGAACAACAAAGTCATTGCTTTGGCGTAGATTATAATTCGACGCGTTGTTCAACATCGGAGTCATCAAATCTGTCAAATAACTAGGCGCAAGATTATTCTTTATTGTGTAAAACATGTTTAAGCGTTTCATCCGTCTTCTAATTTCTAATGTATCCCATCCCGTTTCATAGTATATGGACTCCCGACTGGCATATATTGGTAGACCGGTTACAATTCGCCCAGCTTCTAGTTGGAGCTTTTCTAAACTATCAACATCTTGTTGGCTACACCCATCCCAAACTTCTGAAGCATATTCCATAATGGGGCGAATAAAGGATATATAAATTCGATCCAAATAATTTCTATTTAGAATATATTTAAGTTTCCTAAAAACTGCCATTTATTTACCCACAGATTGAATAATATTTAATATGTGCGAGTGGAATTTCCCATTACTATCAAACGTAATACCCAAATGTTTATGCGATGATACAAATTCTACCGTTTGATTTTGAAATAATACATTAATGTCTTGTGGTATATCTCGATTCGTAATTAAAAGCGCCTTTGTTTTCTGAGGGTTGAAATTTATAAACTTCGGTATGGCAAAACTTATACAGAGGGAAACGACAATATACGCAGAATATGGTATTAATATGTTGGTTTGGGGGATTGCTACTAAATCATTTTTTATCTTAAGGGTACGTCTGTCTGCGGTCTGCTAGATCATACCTTTTTAGATTATCGTATTGAGATAGCATTGTAACGGTTTGTGACGTCTATGTTCCACCTGTTCTTCTTCTTTTTTTTCTTGTATGCCATTTTTGTGTAGAAATTACCAACCGAACAAGTATATTCTAAGACTTGTCAAACTTACTATTTGTATTTTTTATTTTATTTGTTTTATTGGTGTGGTTGTTTATAGAAAAAATACCGAAGCTACTAAATTTAGTTTCTGCATATGGCCGTTTCGACAACTAATCTCTCTTCAGTGCAGATCAAATGGAAATATTTGGAAGACCATTAACAAAATTTTGTATAATCTGATAGAGCACAAATAACAAAAAAGACCTAAATGGAAAGCCAAAAACAGCTAAGGACAGAGCTATGAAAGACTATCCCATATAAGTGTTGCCTAAACAGTAACTCTTTATTTATATTGCCTTTTTAAATATGATCAAATCAGTGTCCATGAAGTGTCATAGATAAAACGTAGTATTTGTAAAGTTTGTGCCTTGAGGAACATTTGTAGGTTTTCTTTCTGGTGAATATATATATTTGAGGGTTGCTGATCACAATAGCGACTGATAACAAAGTCAGTATTTGGTTTATTGTCTTTTTGTTTCTTTAATCTTTGTTCTTGTTTGTGTGTTTTGTTTGTTTGTTTTTTGTGTTGTTTTGTTCTGTTTTATTTTGTTTTTGTTTTGGCAGAGTCATTGAAAATATACCTCGCTTTTCTAGTCTTTAAAATGCTTGATCTGATCTGCACTGAAGAGACATCGGTTGTCTGAATGCTCATCTGAAAAAACTAAATTTACAAATGCTTAGATACTTACTACTGGTATATCGATGCCTCTGCTGGGGTACTTTTATTTCTACGGATTATTATTACCTCCACAGTAGTCAAATGACGTGCTTCTTGTCCGAAAATCGTAAACGTGGAGAATCGTTTTTTAGACGGTTGTTAAATTTAAGGAGTATCAGCTGTGCCCTTTGCTGCTGATTTCGGATATCTGTTGCACTATGTTCGTAATTGGTTCTGTATAAGCTTAAAACAAAGTTTCTAATCTGGTCTTCAAAAGTCTTGATTGTTCTTTCCTGAAGAGATATAAGCTTTCTAAATGACAATCAGCAGAAAGAAAAAAATACAGTTAATTTGGTATTAAGTATTTATAATTTTGCGAAACACAAGATTGGAATGTTCTTGGTCTATGAGCGACTTTAGTTACAGCGTTGTTGAAAAATGCAACCAAGTTAACAATTATAGGGCTGAAATAGTTTAAATATTCATATACTTCTCAACACACATACCTTTGTTTTATCCATAAATTTCCAACACAGATCGGGTATGTCATCAGCAAGCTTTTATCGAGCAGAAATATTTTTTTGCTGACAGTTGCAATACATTTTTAAAGACATCACAAAAATTGTCGAGTACTATTAAAACAGTAACGAAAAATACACAGTCAGTGTTATTAAATGAATACTACGACCGGGATGTTGATCTTTCAGCCTTTCCGTGCACAAATCAAACAAATAGATGTAATTTCCTCATCACACGCCAATACATAAGTTGTATATAATGTGAATCCTGGTATGCAATTTGATATGAAGTATTTCAATGTTTCAATTCAACAAGGAAGCGATGAGTGGAATTTTTTAGATGTTGAAATTGTAAGTGTCAACTGCCAAAAGTCCCAAAATGAACTTCCGTAATCTAAAATTTTGGGCATCAGAAACGACATATAGTGAATAAAACACGAATAAATATCCCATTTTTGCTCATAAATCTGGGCGACCTAACTTTTTTTGGCATTGCTTAAAGTCTGCTAATGTTCACAGTTGAATTCTGTTTAATGAGTTCTCTCATGTTTTGATTTCCGCTTTTCATAATTATGTTATTTGATTGATAAGAAATGTTACCTTACACGACCGCCTTAATATTTATAAATTAAATACTAGTATAATAATAATTATACGTATTATACTTTCTATGCATTTTTTTTCATCCATGGAGACCAAAGACGTAATAATACCTTGCATTCACTGAATATTTGTCTTATTACGACCAGGTGTATTTCCTTGCTGATTGATAAGTTTTACCAGCAGTGAATCCTTGCCCGAGACCAGATCATTTTTAGCTTTCAAAAATTGTATGGTTTTATGTGTCTCCAATTAGTCTTTTTGACAGGCAACGGATGACAGTAGTTGTAAAAAGAACTTTGTCAGTTATTGTATGTTTGTTGATGATCCCTCATCAAGAAGTAAAACACCACGAATGTAGCATTGCTGGACATCTTGCAATGAATTCTGCTCAAACTGGTGTTCTTGGCTGTCTTGAACTTGCTATGAGATACGAGCTAAATTCATTGCGATCGACATTTTTGCCGGTGGTTTCCACCTGATTTGTCTTTTTGTCTCATGGACTTCGGCTCTTGACCACTCTGTTCGGAAATTTATAATTACCGGTACTTCATTCAATGTTGAAGGTCTCATGTTGACTTAAATATGAAGAACAACAATAAAAGCGTTGTTCCATTTCTTTGTTATACCATGTATACATGACTTTCTTACTTACCGAACTCTATTCCATTCCAGAAAATATCTGATATTACATAGGGGTCAACCAAGGTCAGCCGGCGTCAATCACGTCTGCCAGCCATAATGAGCAAAGGCAATAAATTGTAACATGTACTTGCTTTAATCTTTAATGACTTATTATTTAGAGAAGGTGGGGTGAATCAACTGTTTCATCCATGGGTTACATTTCCAACCAAATTATTTTATCTTAAAAAAAAGAGATGTGAATATCCCCTGTTTAGCCCATGTAAGACCGACAACCAGTTTTCAATCAGTTCAGGGTAAAAATGGCTCCGGTGAAAGTAAGAATAAGGCGTTTTTCTAGAGACTTTGTGCATTTACTCAATATACTTTCATTGTTTTAAAGGTATCGCGCAAAGATCCATCCTGATCTTTGTCAATTATTTAGGCTCTTTGTTATTTGTTCTTCCTCATACTCCGAAAGGTGGTCTAATAGAATTCAAATATTTCTTTTTGTCATTTTTAGCTTGCCTAAATAGTATGCACGAAGTTTATTTGTTTTACAGAGAAGGGAGGGCTTCAACCCGAAAATAAAACAACGCAAAAACCCCCTTTGGATCCGTTTATGCTGTCATCTTTTTTTTTACCTTTATTTAAAAAACACCACAAAATTTAAATTTGAGTAGATGTATAAAAAGCAGAATATTATTATCTTGTAAATCTTGTCACTGGTTCATTTCAATTCAGCCTCTCTCTATGGACATCCAGTGTAACGACTTTTACAGTAATTTCTTGGATTGAAGTAACTCTCATTTGTCATAATAACTCGAAATCTGTAGTAATATTTATGAGGGGGGAAGGATCTTTTTCGGGATGTCGGGATTGGATGTTTTGAAGCTCGGGATTTCGGGATTTTTATGATTTAAGCCTGGGATTTCGGGAAATTTATTCACCGGGAATCGGGATTTCACCAGTCTTTAGGCCACACCAGTAGTTAACTATGGGGAAAAGCCGTAGGTTTTCAAAAAACGATTT
>MJUU01008735.1:68633-81330 GCA_002080025.1 Modiolus philippinarum | reverse complement strand
GGGGCCATTTAGAGCTTACTATATGGTGTGAGGTTCCTCACTGTGTTGAAGACCATATGGTGACCCCTAAATGTTTTGTTTTTGGTCGGTTTAACCTAGATATGGGATGTTGTCTCCTTGACATTTACCCCATTTCCTTTCTTTTTCATATATACATGTTAAAAGAGAGTGAATGAAAGATGGCTACCTCCTTTCTTCTTCTGAGTATTCAAGAGTGTTTAGATAGTTCTTAGCACAAAATGTTATTATGACTTGGTATTTTTATACAAGAATAGGCACTTTTTCTCTCTTGTTTTCAGATGTAAACATTTGGCGAATTGCTGTTTCCTCTGATGCATTTTTTCATTTTTAAATGTTCTAGTAGAGCAACTCTTGATGATTATTTTTTTAAAGATAAATTTATAAATAGTTTAAAATATGTTTATTGTATTATATTATAAATGCCTACAGCAATATGGCTTCTAATCAGTTGTTTGTCATGTTTACATTTGTGTCAGTGATTAACAAGACTTAATTAGTATCTAATGTGTCCTTATGAATTGAAATCAACCTTTAATTCATGTACATTTTCCAATTAATTTAAGTTAATGTCAGTAGTGAATCTCATCTCTTTGAGCCCATAGGGCCTATGTTAAATTTCATTTTTCCATCCCCCGTGCAATCAACCGTGACTTATACTTTCAGACCATTTTTGGAGAATCTCCAGTGGGCAGTATAAAAAAATCGGAAAGTTGGCGTTATTCTCCACTGACTTTTTCCTAGGTACTATACTGCCGATTGGAGATTATCCGCATTCTGCGCTGACTTTTTCCTAAGTACCATACTGCCCACTGGAGATTCTCCACAATTCTCCGCTGACTTTTTCCCAAGTAACTGTACTGCCCACTGGAGATTCTCCACAATTTTTCGCCGACTTTTTCCTAAGTACTATACTTCCCATTGGAGATTCCCTGCAATTCTCCGCCAACTTTCCGATTTTTTTATACTGCCCACTGCAGATTCTCCGCAATTCTCCGTCGTCTTTTTCATAAGTATTATATTGCACTCTGGAGATTCTCCGTAAATCTCAGCTGACTTTTCCTAAGTTTTATACTGCCCACTGGAGATTCTCAGCTAACTTCTGCCTAGGTATTATACTGCATTGGGAAGTCTCGGCAATTATCCGCTGATTTCTTCCTAGGTATGATACTGCATTGAAGATTCTCCGCAATTCTCCGCTGACATTTTCCTAATTATTATACTACCTTTGAGATTCTCCGCGATTCTTAGCAAATTTTTGGCAAGTATTATACTGCCTTGGAGATTCTCCGCAATTCTCCGCAAAGTTTATCTGATGTATTACACTCCAAAGAAGATCCTCCGCCAACTTTTTACCAAGTATTATACAGCCCACTGGAAATTCTCCGCAATTCTCCGCTTACTTCTTCCTTAGGTATAAACTGCATTGGAGATTCTCCACAATTCTCCGATGACATATTCCTGAGACACTACCTGTGAGATTTTCCGCGATTCTCCGCAAACTTTGTCCAAAGAATTATACTGGCTTGGAGATTCATCACAATTCTCCGCAAACTTTTTCTTAAATATAATATTCCAATGGAGATTCTCCGCAATTCTCCGCTTACTTTTTCAGTAGATATGTAGAATGGTAAGGAGAGTTTTTATTGTAGTATTTTCATGATCTCTTACATGAAGTATGAACCAAGCACTGTCACTGTAAGTAAAGATCAACAGTTTTTATAAATCTCTCTGTGTTGAATGAGGGATTACAAAAGTGATTGAGATTTCAAAAGTGATTGACTCAGAATTTTTATCAACCACTTTTTTAATCCCTAACCACTTTAGTTATCCCACCATTTAAAATGTGGTTTAGTATTTTTGAAATTCAGAACCACTGTCACCTTAAGAAAAAAATCAACATTTTTTATGAAACTCTTGAGTTGAATGAGGGATTACATTAGTGGTTGAGATGTCAAAAGTAATTGACTAAGATTTTTTTCAACCTCTTTTGAAATCCCCAACCACTTTTGTAATCTCTAACCAATTTTGTAATCCCTAACCACTTTTGTTATCTCATGATTTAAATGTGGTTTAGTATTTTTGAAATCCAAAACCACTGTCATTTTTAGTAAAGATCAACATTTTAATGCCCACTTCTCCTACAGTTTTGATTCTAGGAAGTTTTTATTTTGCAGATCTTTTGCAGATCTTTTGTACCTATATTGAAGATATGCATGTGGTAAGGATTTTGATTTTGGTTATTTTTTTGTTAAAATTATACATTGTTGAATTTAGTCATTTTGGTGATTTAGTAATACAGGGTACATAGTTTGTCCGTACAACTCCTCCTACAGTTTTGATGCTAGGGAGTGTTTATTTTGCAGATAATTTGAACTTATATTGAAGATGTGCATCTTGGAAGGATTTTGATTTTGATGCATTTTTGGAAAAATACACATTGTTGAACTTACTCATTTATTGGGTGAAGAATAATAGAGGGTACACAGATAGTCCTCCTACAGTTTTGATGCTAGGAAGCTTTTATTTTGCAGTTCATTTGTACCTATATCAAAGATGTGCATGTTTTATGTATTTTGATTTCGGTTCTTTTTTTTCAAAAATATACATTGTTAAACTTTTCATCTTTTGGTTACATAGTAATAGAGGGTACATAATTTATTTGTGCAACCTAGAGTAATATGTGTTTAGCGGGGGCATCATATCTTTCTTACAGACACAAATATTTCTAAAAAAATCCCAATTTGATTCAACCTTGCGCGGGGGCATGTCATCCTCTAGTTTTCATGAAACTGTTTGAGTTCAGTTGAGTTCAAGTTAGGAAGGATCAGCTGGCAGAGAGGTTAAAACAGCCAAGGGAAAGCTGAAGAAAAAATCAAAGTGACGTCCAAGCGCGAAGTCTTAGGAAGAGTATACAGCACGGTGACCCTCGAAACACTGAAGCCACATGACATGGAAACATTCATTATGTTCATGCAAATGGGCCACGGCATAATCCGAAGCAAGATATCAAAGGCCCTAGCAAAGAGAAGAGGGTTGAAGGTGCAACTGCTCCCCCGGGTGGAGATGGCGAAGATCGCTCCGACACCAATATATCTACGAAACCCGATATTTCTTGTCAACCTTGACCACCATCACCAAGTCGTTAAACCTGGACCAGGTGATAGCGCAAATTGGGGAAAAGATCACGGAGGGATGGCAAATTTCCAGAGTAGAGGTAGTGGGTGGACCCTTGGACACATTGAAGAGGATTCAGTTGAATGAATACAAACAACTCGCGGGAAGCTCATATATCCCACTTTCCAAGAATCTGGCAGCCAAAAAGGCAATGATCAATACTCAAATAACATAATACCGAAGTCAAAATAATGATCTTAAGTTTTTCAAATGGTCTATCCTCTCGGCGCTTCATCAGTGGGAGGTAGACCATACACGTACCAATCGAGTGACTTTATACGCGAAGTGGCTATCCAGCTCAAGCCCGATGGGATCAATTTCCGATCTCACTCCGTGCGATATATAGGTTGGAGAAGTTAAACGAGGGCATCAAGGTGAACGTCTACGAGCTCGACGGGTTGAAGAATGGAGGGGTCTGCCCTCTGCCGATCTGCAAAAGAGAAGACGGCGGGCGCATTTCTTGGATCGTTTGCTATTGGCTATATTGGCTAATGCCTAGACAAGACACTACTGGATAATTCATCTACATCGGTTTTTGACGGCGCAGGTAACCGATCACGATGAGAAAGCTTACCTCTGACGCCGGTACCTTAACACCTTCACCTGGCAAGATATCTTGGACAAGCATATATTGTATTGCGGCCAGAAGTAGGCAGGAGAAATCGAGATGCCGGGCGAAGGAACCTTCGTTAGTTTTAAGAATCACATCTAATCCGATCGCTGTAGGTACCCTTCTTCGTCTACGCAGACTTCGAGTGCTTCACGACCAAAATCGAGCCTAAGCCGGGGAAGTTTGGCGTTGATGGAATCCTGCAGCTACTTGAGCGCATGCTGAAGTCTACCGCCCAGAAGCTAGAAGGGGACAGGCTCTCAAAATCCCATACCAAAGTCATCTAGAAGCGTATTACATCGGGGTTCTGCTACCGTATTAAGTGTTTCGATGACACGATATATATCATAGAGCCAACCGATGACCTACATCCTGCAGAGAAAATGGGAAGACATGGGTGAGATCATCATGGACCGGCAGACGAACGATATATATCAGCAGAAAGACTTCAAGAAGCCCGAGAAGATGGAAGAGTGGGGGGGACAAAAAGGTCTTTGCAGAAGCCACCAAGTGCTTCATCAGCGACCAGGAGCTCAGGAGAAGATAGGGTAAGAGGCAACTGCCATTTCACGGGTAGATTCAGATGGGCCACGTACAGTGATTGCAACCTCAATTACCAGGCAATAAAAATACATCCCGTTCATCTTTCATAATCTGGAATGCTACGATGTTCATCTCCTCATCAAGGCACTTGGCGCCAACAAGGGCAAGATTGGCTGAAAACCTAACAAGGAAGAACGCTACATCTTTTTTCACTAAGAGCATACCAGTCGGCGAGTACAAGGATAAAAAGGACATCTACCTTGAAACTGACGTTGTCTTGCTCATTCGACATTTTCCGAAAATTTCCGTTTATGTGCATGAAGCATCATGGACTCAATCCGGCGCACTACAACACCGCACCAGGATTAACCTACGATGCAGCACTCAAGGTGAGCTCGAGCTAATCACCGACCCCAATATGCTGCGCTGGGTTTGGCTGGGATACCCATGGTTTCTTAGAAATATGCCTGGACGAACAACCCCTACGTGCAGAGCTACGACCCGGGCAAACCGACCAACTATACCAATAACTTCTACGGATGGCGATGAATCGGGCACCTCCCGCCAAAGCTTTCAAGTGGATTGACATCTCGGAATATCTCCGCATGCTCGGCGAGGAGGAGGGCAAGGACTGACATGAAAAATATACCTTGCGTTTTATAAAAGTCTAATGTTTTTTTATCAAAATTCTAACGCCCTTAAAATACTGAGGCTTCATTCCGTGTATGGCACTTGATGGATGTCCTTGGTGCTGGATTTGGCTTCCTATTTTGATATTTTGGTAGTGAGTACATCTTTTTTTGGATTATGGCTTTCCACATCATTTGATTCTTATGCTGTTGCTGGGAGGTTGCTCCTTGATACACGTGTACAGCATAACGAAATTTGCTATTTATTATGCAACTTTGGTATTTTTGTATTTTTTATATCTTAGAAGTTGATCTCGAGTACCCCAAGGAGCCAACCTCCACGACAAGGAGAAGTACGTGTTCCACTACGTGAATCTAAAGAAGTACCTTGCATTTTGGTCCGAAGATGAAGATCCATCATGTCCTCCGGTTTACCCAGAGCCCACGGTTAAGGACGTACGTGGTGAAGAATACCGCTTGCAGGGCCTTGGTCACCAACACCTTCGAGAAGAACTTCTTCAAACTGGTCATATTCTTGCATGGAGAGTATTCGGAACAAGGTGGAGATGCGACTGGTCAATAGCGATACCAACAGGCAGCTGGTGGCGACACCTTCTTCAGTGAGGATCTGGCTGCGGTCCACCTGCATAGCACAAAGCTGGTTTTCGATTAACCGATCTATCCTGACCTATCGAAGGCCCTGACGTCCAAGTTCGTCTATGATTATCTCAAGCCCAAGTATGGTGACCGAGCCAGCAACTGCTACACTAATACGGATAGCCTGCTTTGAGATATTCGGACGTGGACTTATATAAGAATATGGCCAAGAGTGCGCAGCAGTGTTCGACACCTCCAACTACGCTGCAGACCATGCTTTCTGTATCTATGCTGGAGTCAATAAGAAAGTGCTCGGCAAGTTCAAGGGTAACTTTGCCGATCATCGGGTGGTCGGCAAACTCACCCTTGAACTTGCCTTCAAAGTGGATCAAGCGGAGTGCAAGAAGGTTAAAAGCGTGAAGAACTTGTTCGAGTGCGTGTTAACCTTCGCAGAATTTTAGGAGTACCTAGATACGGCCAAGGAGGAGTACAGCTCAAAGAATAACATCCGCAGCTGGCTTCACCACGTTCTCACCCTAGAATCCTCAAAGAAATCCCTCCTCCTCAAACGATGATAAGCAGTATATCCTGCCAGATGAGATCCATATCCTGGCGGATGGTTACTTCCGGGTCTAGATAAATGAGAAGCATACGAGTGTACGGCATTTTCCCGATATGCCCCACAGTGAAGCTGCCATGGCCCTCGATTCAGACGCCCTACCACCCACTCCGAAACCCATCAAATGCAGCATACTAAATCACGACGACGGTGATGTACCCGTCAAGCACTGGACGTGCTGACATGACCATGGAGGCCTCAAAGTCGAAATTGTCGAATATCTGCGACCAGAAATTCGATATTATACCGATAAGCTCAAGCGGCGCGGCGACATGATCTGCGGGCACTTTTGCCTGTACGTACCTCAGATCATTTCGAAAGGAAGGAAGGACGCTCGAGGAGGTCATCTTTGTGCTAAAGATAAATGGATAAGATCAGAAATCACTCTACCAAGCACATGCCCATCTTGCGGATGTATCAGGATCTTGATATGAGCCATCAACGAATCACCAGTCTTGGATGGCCACGTGATAGCTAGGACGCCGTCACGAAGAGAAGGGTCAACCTCATGATGAAGGATAGCCTGATAGGTATCGCGGTTGACCTAGAGGCAGAGCTCTGTGAAACCCTCGAGGTGGTGCAGAAACGCTATGACCGCATCGAGATAGAGATGGCAAAGTGCTAACTCATAGCAGAAGGTAAGGTGGTGCGTCGGATATCGATAGGGCATGCAACCCGCAAATTGCCAGAGGGGTCCAAACAGACGAACAAGTTGCCACGGGTTGGTACGCTAAAAAATGGCAGGAGCTGGAAGCAAGCATGCACGCTAGGATAAACTATAAAACAAGAACAAGTCTAGTAGGTCCAGTCGAAGGTTTGGCGATATTATTAGACATTGTTCAATTGGTTCAATCATGTCGTTTGAGGGTTTTCACACCACTTACTAGGGCTGGTACACCATAGTCTTTCTGGTATCTCTCTCGAGGGACCGAAAAGATAACCGATGGGGCTTATTGCCGGTCGCATTGCTTTTTCCAGGAATTAAAACCTGCTTATCTCATTGTCGTTGAATTCTTTGAGGCAATAGGTGTGTGGATGCGTATTAAAGGCTTGAGAGATTAGGGAAAATACCCTAGGTCCAGCCCAGAGTATATCACTTCTTCAATGTGTTCATTTTCTTGGTGATCCGGACTTTATCTCCGAAGTCGAATCGCTGCAGCTTCATTGGTGAGAGATCCCCGTAAAGGTTCAAGACGACCTTGTCCTGGCGTTCTTTCTGGTGGCGGCAGTTGGATTTAGCTTGATTCATCGAAGCTTGGTGGTATTAAATAGGCGGACGAGATCATTCAAGACGGGGAGACAAGTGTCCGTGAAAGCGGCCGAGAAGTACTTTAACACCTTCTCCTTCATGGTACGACACCAGCATTCCACCACTCTCGACTTCTCTTCGTTCTCGCTGAGGTGGAACTCTACGTCGCGCTTCCGGAGAAGATACATGATCTCAAGATTATAAATTTCTGTGCATTTATTGGTCCATAGCTTCTCTGGTTTGCGATCCTTGAAGATTGTCCGAAAGGCATCCGGCAAGAAGCACCTTTCTTATTCTTGAGCGGCACTAGTCAGCCGTCCTTGGAGAAGACGTCGATGATGCTCAAGAGGGACTGTTATAGATAATTAAATATTGTTAACATTCTATAATGCATTGTATTCATTGTTTTTATTTTGTATGGCCTTAAAATAATGTAATTTGTTTGGCCTAGTTATGTAACTTGTTTAAATAAACAATGGTCAAGGTTATTACACCTTAGAACATGTAGATTTTTCTAGAACATTGACTTAATATTTAACACATAGAAATTTCTAGAAGTTTTCCTTACATAATCATTTTAGTCATTTGATTATCAGTTGATATGGAATGTTCCAGTAATATCTTGTTAATGATGAAGCCACCACCCAAACCAAGCGGTTACAAATACTTTTTTGAGCATGAAAGCGACGTGTGCGACCCTTGCGACCTCAACCCTCTCAAAAGCATGTCATAGTTTTTCTACGACTCTGATGCTGAGCAAGCAAAGCTAAGAATACAACGTGTGCGGTCGCCATAATAACGTAGAATATTGTCAAAATTACTTCAAGCAATCGATCCGGGAGAATGCCAACTTCATCTACCTCTTCGAGCAGGGTGCTAGGAATCGCGATAATATCCCCCGGGATCATTGCAGCGATCTCAGCTCTAACCAATTCGATACCCTATGTAACCATCGCTCGCACGAGCCCTACAATTGTAAAGTCCGTACAATCTAGGCCAATTTTATTTGGTCTAAGATAAAAAATGGATCTCTTGTAGGATTTTTTCTGGATATCAAAGGGACTTTGATCGGGTGTCTGAGAATGTTCCCAAGTTTCCATGACCTCCCCTTCAATGTGAGCACCAGTGGGAGCGGGTGCCTATTTATGGCATGGACCAAAGTTATAGATGCAATAGATAGATCCCAGTTGAATCAAGACCGTCGGCGGCAATCAGTGCAGGTACACATTCATATGGGGCAGTGTTAATTAAATGCAAGATCCACTCGAAACTTTCTGCTTAGGGGCGATTGATCTAATGCTTCGGGGCAATCGATCAAACGCTTACGGGGCGTTGGCAATTCTATAAATAAATGACGCCATTGGATCCTGCAGGAGACCAAGTCCAGTATCCAGGCTTACCATATGCAGTGTCACCTAGATAAAATAGGTCTAAGCTGCGACATCCCCAAGATATTCAAGCACTAGCGACGTAATCTAGTGGACGATTACAACAGATACACAGAGAACTCTATACCCATTTCTGATGTGAAACTTTTATAACAATAGATTTAATGGTATTTTACATACACAATTTGTACAGAACACAAATAATAGTAATAAAAAACTGTCCTTTAACATTGTTATTCAAAAGTGATTATTGATTTATTAATAGCTGATGACAGAATAAAACAAATTACTTTTGAAATCTTAAACATTAGCAATGAAGGGATATGGAGTAAATGTACATGAGACAAAGCCTCTACAAATACATGGTAAAAGAAAGCAATGGAACAACACTTGTATTTTTGTTCTTCATCTTGAAGTCACCATGAGGCCTTCAACAATAACCTTTGCTTACATCTCGTAGTCACTTCAAGACAGCCCCTCGCGCCGGTTAGAGCGAAATTCATCGCTAATTATCGAGCAACGCCACAGCCATGCTCAACAATGCGGAGTTTTTGAAATCCAGGATAATATTTCTATGGGGTATCTTGTATTGGTGGTCCTATACAATTATATTTCAAAAGTGGTTATTGCTTTAATAGGAATTGGTGGAAAATATAAACGAACGACTTTTGAATCTGTACCACATTTGTAATCAAGGGATTACAAAAGTGGTTGATCACAATTTCTCATTACCCACTTTTGAAATCCCCAACTAATTTTGAAATCCAGGATAATACTGCAATGGGGTATCTTACTCAACTTGTACTTAACAACAATACAATATGTATAAGATGGCCATGTACAATTGTATTTCAAAAGTGGTTATTGCTTTAGTAATGGTATGTTGAAGATCTAAGTGGTTGACAGCAATTTCTAATCAACCGCTTTTAAAATCCATGGTAATATTTGTATTGGGTATCTTGCATAATTTTTATATAACATCTTAGTTGGCCCTATACATTTGGATTTCAAAAGTGGTTCCTACCTTAATAAAGAGTGGTGGAAGATATAAACGAACGACTTTTGGAATCTGTACCACATGTTTTATCAAGGATTACAAAAAGTGGTCGAGATTACAAAAGTGGTTGGGGTACAGAAGTGGTTGATAGCAATTTCTCATCAACTATTTTTGAAATCCAAGATAATATTTTTATGGGGTATCTTACACAATTTGAACTAACTGAACATAAGTATTTGATATCTCAAGTGGCCGTTTTTAAAAGGGTTGTCGCTGTAATAAGGGTTGGTGGAAGATATAAACGAACATCTTTTGGAATCTGTACCACATTTGTAGTTCAAAGCATTACAAAAAAGGCTGGGATTAAAACATAGGTAACCAACGATTACAAAGTTCGCCACGTTATGGCACATCGTCACAGCAGCCCAATTTTGCCTGAATGCTGACATACTATCAAAAATGCATGCATATGCATAGTTACATGAACCTATAATATACAGTTACTGAGATATGAACTCGGATGTATACATTAATGTAAGTTGATCATGCATAAGATGTAGGTTAAAGAGACCTAATTTTGTCTGGATGCTCATCTACTATAAATGCATGCACATGCAAGATCATCGTACCATGTACAGTATCCGAGATCTGAACTTTGGCGTAACCTTCAATGTAAAGCACTCAGGCCAAAAATATAGGTCAAAGTGACCAAATTTTGTTTGGATGCTGACCTACCATCAGAGTCGGATGAATATGCAAGGTGAGAGGATCCTACCATGTACAGTGACTGAGATTTGAAGTTGGACATAAACTTGTATGTAAGACACTCAAGCGGAAAATGTAGGTCAAAGTGACCCAATTTTGAATGGATGGTGATGAACTATCACAGATGCATGCATATGCAAGGTTAGATAATCCTACCATGTAGAGTGACTTGGATCTGAACTCGAACATCAACTTGAATGTAAGTCACTCAGGCTGAAAATATAGGTCAAAGTGACCAAGATTTGCCTGGATGCTGACCTACTATCAAAGTTGCATGCATGTGCAAGGTTAGACGATCCTTCCAAATACAGTGACTGTGATCTGAACTTGGAAGTAAACTTGAATGTAAGTCGCTCAAGCGGACAATGTAGGTCAAAGTGACCAAATTTTGCTGACTTGCCATCTGAGATGCATGCATATGCACAGTTAGATGATCATATCAAATGTAGTTACTGAGATATGAACTTGGATATAAATTTTAATGCAAGCCACTTAAGCAGAAAATATAGGTCAGAGAGACCTAATTTTCTTGGAGACTATGAGTAAACGAAAGATGCACCTGCATGCAATTGTAGTTACTGAGAAATGAACTTGGATGTAAATTTTAATGCAAGCCACTCAAGCAGAAAATATAGGTCAGAGACCTAATGTTCTTGGAGGCTGTGAGTAAACGCAAGATGCACCTGCATGCAAAGTTTGATGACCTAACCCTGCATAGTTACTTAGATATAAGCCTAAATGCGGACGCGGACGATGACGTGGATATCAACGCGGACGCAGATACTTGGGGTACTCCAATAGTCCTCCTCAACTTCGTTGAGGCGAACTAGAATGTCGTTAGGATTACAAAAGTTGTTGATAGCAATTTGTAATTAACCACTTTTGAAATCCCTAACCACTTTAAAAATCTATGGTAGTATTTTTATGGCGTGTCGGACACAATTTGCATTGAAAATTAATATTGGATATATAAGGTGGCCTATACAATGGGGTTTCAAAAGTGCTAATCGCCTTAATAGGGTTGGCGGAAGAATCAATCTTCATATTTGGTATCAAGGGAGTACAAAAGTTGTGAGGGGTTACAAAAGTGGTAAGGGATTACAAAAAAATGTTGATGAAAATATTGTCAGGCACTTTTGTAATCCCTCATTCAAATCAAAGAGTTTCATAAAAAACAGTTAATCTTTACTTTAAGTGACATTTGTTCTGGATTTCAAAAATAATAAGCCACATCTGAAATCGCCGGATTACAAAAGTGGATATGGATTACAAAAGTGGTTAATAAAATTTCTCAAACAACCACTTTTGAAATCTAAACCACTTTTGTAATCCCTTATTCAACTCGAAGAGTTTCATAAAAAGAATGTCAATCTTTACTTAAAGTGATAGTAGTTCTGGATTTCAAAATTACTAAACAACATTTGAAATATAGGGATTACAAATGTAAAGGATTATAAAAATGGTTGATAAAAATTCTAGGTCAACCACTTTTGAAATCACAGCTAATTTTGTAATCCCTAATTCAGCTCAAAAAGTTTCATAAAAAATGTTGATCTTCAAAGAGACAGTGAATCTGGATTTCAAAAACTCTAAACCACATTTGAAATCATGGGATAACAAAAGTGGTTAGGGATTACAAAAGTGATTGATAAATAATCTTAGTCAACCACTTTTGAAATCTTAACCCATTTTGTAATCCCTTGTTCAACTCAAAGAGTTTCATCAAAATAATGTCGATCTTTACTTAAAGTGACAGTAGTTCTATATTTCAAATAAACTAAACCATATTTTAAATCATGCGATTACAAAAGTGGATGAGGGATTACAAAAGTGGTTAAAAAAATCGTAGTCAACCACTTTTGTAATCCCTCATTCAACTCAAAAAGTTTCATAAAAAATCTTGATTTTTACTCAAAGTGACAGTGGTTCTCTTTGATTTCAAAAATTCTAAAACAGATCTAAAATCTTAGGATTACAAAAGTGGTAAGGGATTACAAAAGTGGTTAGGGATTACAAAAGTGGTTGATAAAAATTCTTAGTCAACCACTTTTGAAATCTCAACCACTTTTGTAATCCCTCATTCAACTTAAAGAGTTTCATAAAAA
>MJUU01008735.1:47305-63016 GCA_002080025.1 Modiolus philippinarum | reverse complement strand
GCGTCAAAATATCAAAAACATTGTGAAAAGAAATGAAACATTTCCATGAAGGGCCCGGACATTTTATAAAAATGTCAGTTTTACATGAAAAAAAATGTACAGTTTACGTTTCCTTCCTTCACCACACATTCAAATGAATAAAATATCTTAAAAATTCAAGGTTCCCAGAAGGAAATAATATTTGAAGCGAATTGCTTAGTATTGTCTTTGTCGAGATATTGCAAGATGTCGATTTTCTGTGATTTGAAATTGAAATTGTCAAGTAATCTCAAGATGTAAACAACTTGTCATGAAAGAATATGCAAGTGTTTAACAATAATAATTCAGTGATATACCTACTTACACCAACAGAAATGAAATAAAGGTTCCCACGAATGTTAAAAAATGCATGTTTTTGATGAGGACCTTATGAAACTGTCCCAATTTTGTCAACATTTACACAGATTTCACATTTATTTCATGAAATTCGCGCCGGAAACTTTATTTGTGCAGGTAAAATTAGAGTCGAATACGGTGAAAAAGATAATATTATCCGTATAACGCTGGTAATTGAAAAAGTGGATTCAGGCACTTCTCTATGGTCACGTGGTATAACTGCCTATGAATATTCATAAATTTGCATAATAAAGTAACCCTCATTTTGCCATATGTATTGATGATGTTCTTTCCATCAATAATACATCATTTGCTAAAGGGATCCCATTAATATATCGGCCAGAACTTGATAAAGGAAACCACCAGATCTACATCTTTTTTTGGAATTACATCTCGAATTTGAAAATGGTCATCTCAGTAATAAAATTTACGACGAAAAAGGCAATTTTAATTTTCCCTAATGTGGACAGTTATATTCCAGCTTCTCCTGCTACGGAATGTGTGTTTCACAGCTGATTCGTTACGCAAGAGCTAGCACAAATTATACAGACTTTCTCATTTGACAAAGTTATCTCCATGACCGCCTTCTTAATCAAGGCTTAAAAAAATTCCGTCTCATACGATCATTAAAAAAGTTCTTTAATAGATATCAGTTCCTTGTGGAAATATTTGAAGTTTCGGTCCGAACTCTGATTCAAGATAATTTCTTTACTTAATATTGGAATGACCATTCCTTATATCTGTTTACGACCTTTCAACGGCAATTGCTGTTGAGTTGCTACCGGACACTACCGCAATGGAAATTTCTTTACTTAATATTGGAATGACCATTCCTTATATCCGTTTACGACCTTTCAACGGCAATTGCTGTTGAGTTGCTACCGGACACTACGGCAATGGAGGGGGGATTGGCTAGCCACAAAACCGGTTTAACCCAACATTTCTTTTGAAATGCCTGTACCAAGTCAGGACCATTTTGCCGGTGGTTGCCACTTTATTTGTCTTTTTGTCTCATGGACGTCAGCTTTTAACCACACTGTTCGGTAATTTTGTTATTACCCCCATTCTCTGTAAAAATTTCCCTAACCATAACAGTGAAGGGGTATGAAGTAAATGCGAATGAGACAGTCTGTAAAAATACATGGCAAAACTAAGCAATGGAACAACGCTTTTATTGTTGTTCTTTATCTTTAAGTCACCATGAAACCTTCAACAATGAGCTTTACTCATACCTCATAGTAAGATTAAGAGGATTTATTTTTTAGAACTGTACAAATGCCAGATAATTCCTTTTTATTTACAAAATAACAAATAGGCGAGCTTAAATAGAGGTAGAGCACCTTTTGTCTTGTAATATTTAACTTCCTTGATATCTGAAAATAGAGAACAAAGAAAAAAAAACACTTGAGAGAATCATAGCTAAATTCCTGCGAGATGAGAAACAATGGCAGTAGAATACAAGAGGAACCAAAGATTGAAAACAGTTAATTAACTTGGGCAATATTCCAGCTGCCACGTAACATTTTGTCTCTATACACGAACATGACCACCTGAATTACACCATTGTCATTGAAATATTGAACTGTATGAAGAACTCCCTATGAGAGTACAAGGGATTCAAGTAATCGTTAACTTATTACATGTTGACAATAAATAGACCATACACAATTTGAAAAAAGACAAATTAGATGGATCAATATAGACTCTTACAATATTAATATAGTGGGGTGTAGTCATAATCTGTCACAAACTTAGAGCCGTTTAAATGACAGCACTAGTGTTCTAAAGGCAGCCATTGTCAAGCAGTCATCATATCGAATTGTTCTCAAAGCAGTCATACCAAGAACAGTTCTAAAAAAGCGGTCATAACCTGTTCTAAAAGCAGTCTCTGTCATAACCTGTTCTAAAAGTAGTCATGGTCAGGAGCTGTTCTAAATGCATTCATGGTCAGGAGTTGTTCTAAATGCAGTCATGGTCAGGAGCTGTTCTAAATGCATTCATGGTCAGGAGCTGTTTAAATGCATTCATGGTCAGGAGCTGTTCTAAATGCAGTCATGGTCAGAAGCTGTTCTAAATGCAGTCAGTTCAAAGAACTACTCTCATTTTAGATAATTCAAAATTCACAGTAAATTCGGTATTTGGTAATGATCAATAATAAAGTTGAAAGCAAAGTTGATAATAATAATTTAATATAATATAATTGTCCCTCAGTGACTTCAGTACCATGTCTTGCTTTTTGGATAAAAAAAAAACAGAACGTTTATACCTTACGTAAACTTAGAAATTGCGTACCGAGACACTTTACTCCCTCCGAATCATGAAATACTCTTTCTATGATAATAGTTAGATAAAACTTATTTATTTGTGGTTGGGTGAGGTTGTTAATCAATTTTCCTTCTATATCATTATCATTTTACATGCAATAAATTTACCACTCTTTATTTGAAGAGGGTTTTGTTTTTATCAAACCAGTCTTTCACAAGGCCCTGGTAACGATAATTAAAATACATATAATACACAAAGAAAAATTAGCATGATATACAAATACAATGACAATTCAAACATGTTTATAATATGTAAATGAAGATAATTAAAGAGACTTTATATCCTAATTAAAATTATTTTAATATGTAAGTGAAGATAATTAAAGAGATTTGATATCCTAATCAAAATTATCTCCACCTTGACCATATATAACTAACTTTGTACAGGGAGATAATGTTTCTCATTATTAATTACAAGTGCAAAAAATAATGATTAATTTATTCTCCAGCATCCCTCACGAGGAGCTTAAGCGATAAATAATTGTTAGAAATGCTTTTTACGAAACTCTTCTGTTCATCCATCAGATGTCCTATATAATGCAAGAGTTGACAGATAAGATATGTATGTTAGTACAGGAAGCGGCAGGCTTTTCAAAACAAAATGTATATCAGTGTTAACTACTTTAAACGCTGCAAATGAATATGAAGATGTTTAACAATGTCTTACAAAATATTTTATAAAAATGACGCATCTTCCCAAGTCAGGTATTTGAGGTCCATTTCCTTCCCCATGGATTTATCTTGTATTTTCTGAGCTGCGTCTTTACACCATTTCAGAATTTCAGAATTTCAGAATTTGTTTTTGTTTCGATTGATTTTCTAATTGGTTTTGATCATTAGAAGTAGACCAGGAATTATAGATGATATCTGTCAACAAATTTCGATAACTCATTTAGTGGCTTCTTGTGAAGAGATACGGCTTCTTGTGTAGAGATACGGCTTCTTGTGTAGAGATACGGCTTCTTGTATGGAGATACAACCAAGGAAATATAAGCCAATTATATCAAGGGTTTGTTGAAAAGGACATCGACTTCACACAATGAGAATTACGCAATTTGTAGCATATTTGGAAAGTTTATTGATGTATTCAGTATTATTTGGTCAAAATCATGGATTATCTCGCAGATTCAATCCATAAATATAAAGATATTAGAACTGTATTAATGCAATCAAACACGTTGGTTTTTCTACATATTACAAAAAAGCGAAATTGCGATTTTTATTTCTTGAAAATTATTACCACAATGAATTTACTCTAGTTATGTAACTAGAAATTTCCACTTAAGCGAAATGAATGCCATTCGTAGCAAAATATTTATTTTCCTTGGTTAAGCTCGTGTATGTTTATTTTTGCATTCAAAAAGCTGTTATTTCAAACTTTTATGTCAACAGTATTCGATAAAGTATTTTGCGAATGTTACGAATTTAAGCAACATTTCAATGAACATAATACATTGGTAAATGTTGTATTATGTTCATTGAAATGTTGTTATCAAGTCCATTGAGAGGATGATGTGAAAACAGCAGATCTGTATTTTAAATATAGCCAAAAAGCTGGACAAAGTATTTTTTCGGGAATTTTGTGATATCGTGTTTTTGTGCTTACAAGGCAAATATAAAATATTCGTGACAAAAATGTACTACGAGTGGAGCTGGTAAAGTAAAAGAGAACCGAACCGTCAGTTTAAAACGAACAATCCAAGGAAAATGACAACGTCGGATAAACAAAGAAACAAAGACTTAACCTGAGCACGCCACAAGAAAGAAAACGAAGACACACACATTTACAAAAAATGAACAACGCGGATCCAATTAAAAAAAAGGTGAGATCAGCTGCACTGGTAAAATAAGCACCTCCTGCTTCTTATAAGACACCCGCCGTGTTTAACATGCCAACTTCGGTAGTAATGTCAAATCCGGTAGAGGAAAAACAAACTTAATAGGCAAGGAGAAAGATCTGTTGTCATCTGGATGGATAAGATGAAGGAAATCACCAAAACGAGGCTTGTTTAGAGATAAAATATTATCTATATAACGAAAGCTGAAATTAAAGGACTGGGCCAGTTTTTTATCTTTATATTAAAGAAGGCCTTCGATGAATTCAGCCTAATATTAGTGGAGAGACAGATCGGCTTATAGAGGTGCACAGTTTGGGCCCATTGGAATTCCGATAATCTTTTGGAAAACAAGTTCTTCAAACTGGACATATCTTTTGTCGATCAGTAACTCTAACATTTTACTGACTTCTTCCTCGGTATATTTTTATTGTGATTCCAAGTCGTATTTCACAAAGATTATTGGTTCTCTGCCTATAACAATGTACTTATATCTTCGTTCGCCGTTTTTAAGGGAGAAACATCTATGACTTAAATCTTTCAGCAGGGATTTCAGTTGTTCGTCAGGAAGGGTAGTATAAAGTGTGGAGAAGTCAAAATTTTCAATGCTTTTACAATGTGACAATGACCTCGATTTTAAGATGACATTTTTTTTTGGGGGGGGGGGGGGGGGGTTGTGTGGTATCTTGCTTTTTGTGTTTACAAGGCAAATATAAGATATTGATGACAAAAAGGTACGAGTGTTGCTGGTAGTGATTACTCGTGTCTATTGCAAGAACATCAATAGAATTAAACTGACGACACAGCGAAAGTCAGGCTGGAATATGCCAGCAATGAATTCCACGGACAAGTATGAAATTTCCGGAATTTTCCAAGCTATATGACCCTTTTACTCTTTCGTTTTCTTGACAGAACTTACAAAGTTGTTGGGAAAGCCAACACTACAAACGAAATATGCATTCATTTGTACAACAGATGCCTTGTTTGGCAGATTCAGTCTAAAAATATAAAGATATTAGAACTGTATTGATGAAATCAAAGTCAGCCCAAGAAGAACCATGTTTTTTCTTAATATTACAAAAAGGTGAAATCGCTTTATTTGCTTCTTGAATTTACACTGGTTATGTAACAGGAAATTTCTACTTAAGGTAAATCAAGGTCATTCGTAGGTCATTTATAGCAAAAGATTTATTTTCTTTCCCTTGGTTCAGCTGGTGTATGTTTATTTTTGCACTCAATCTAATTAAAGCTTTGTCTTTATTATATCTGTTACGTTAATATAAGAAAACATTATAATTTACTGACATATTTTGTAAAACTATAAATTATACCGACAAATTCAGATCATTTCGAACTTTTATATCAAGAGTATTCGATGAAGTGTTTTGAAAATTTTCAGAATTTTTAAGTATTTCAATATCTTTCCACATTGAAATGTTTTTCATCAAGTTCAGAGGGTGGTCAAGGGAGATGTGGTGAAAAAAAAGTAGCTCTGTATTAGAAATATATAGCCAAAAAGCTGGACAAAGTATTCTTCCTGTAATTTTCTGACATCTTACTTCCTTGTGTTTACACAAAATGAAATTATGTTTCACCAAAATTATATTTCACAAAGAGCGGCAATTTTATTTTGAGTTCCTAGTATAAACAGATAAAAGCTGTATGAAAGAGGAAATAATAACAAAAGACAAATTAGTTAAGTTGATTTTCACATATCATCCTCATTATGTATCATTTAAACGGCTGGATCCACTATTTCATATATGTAATAGTCAAGGACCAATTTATGTCTATGGTATTCTCGAATTGGCACCTTATCCCTGATTTCAGGAAAGGGAAGATTTTGGATCAACGTCTTTGTCTCCAAGCGATCTCCCTATTTGACTATTTCTTTTACTTGAATGACCTATAACGAAGTTGTTGGAAAAGCCAATAGTACGAATGAAATATGCATTCATCAGCACAACAGAAAATTCAAAAGTTGTTGGTTGCAACTGCTAGAAAAACCTGGATGAGACTGTTTTTCAAGATTAATTCAGAAAAATATACAAAGCTATTTTGACAGGCCAACTACAAGAACTGGACATGAAAGTTACAGCATTGTTAATTTGTCCAAGTGAACGACAATGACAATACCTGTTTTAAAAGCCCGCTATTTCTCACGAATGTATTGTGATCACTTTACACTAACTCTTAAATTGCCATTCAATACCTATAAATGTTAAAAAATGGATAACATGAAACACCTACAATGACTGAAAATTATAATTACATGCAACAATTTGCAAGGGAACTACACAAGAAAAACCATTCATAGAATACAACTGCATTCACAGTCAAGTGAAACCGCCTTCGGTAATTATATAATTATGTCGTTTGTGTTCCCCTAGATTGTAGAAATTTGTCATATTCATGTATCAAACTTAGGGATCGACCATTTAACTTGAAAAGGGGAGGGGGTTATGGTTTTTTTCTGGACAAAAAAATTATTAATTTTTTAACTAGTACAAACAAAATATTTTTTGGGGGAAAATAAGCATTATTTTTTTGGGCAGAATGCCCCGTTCAGAATATTTTTTCATCACTTTTGCAGCCAAAATATTTTTTTCACATAAAATCAGCTTCAGAATATTTTTTTTCGAAAAAAAAACATAGCCCCCCCCCCTTTTTTTTCAGGTTAAATGGTCGGTCCCTTAGGATTTTCTTTCTGTTTCTGTTGTTTTGATATCTTAATTTTATATTTCATGATCTAGCCGATGTAATATTTAGTGTGCTCACCTGGAGGGCAAAAAAACTTATATTTTCTGGTCATAGGAACAACAAAATTCTTTTCACATCCAGTAAATCTTGAAATTATCTTTAAGCTTCTTCCTCTGCTGTAACTTAATTAATGCAAAACAGCAGAGGAAGGAGCTTAAAGATAATTTCAAGATTTAGTCGATGTGAAAAGAAATTTGAAATTTCATGATTTTTAGGAATTAATATCCCGCATAAAACTATAGAGGATGACATGCCCCAAGTTGAATCAAATTGGGAATCAAAGTAATGATATTTGTGTCTGTAAGACACATACCGTATAACGGGAAAGTAGTATAGGGGCACCGTTCACTTATCATTTGCGGCGGAGCGTTGTCATGGGAACACGAAGTGTTCCAAAGTGTTGGTGATCTCTCCGTAATACCCCTTACCTTATTGTTCGGTGGAGCCGGCCGAGCGTTGCCATCGGATCACGAAGTGTTCCCGGTCGTGACGTCATCAAAACTTTGCACCCTGGGAAATTTGACTTTAGCCTTATTTGAAGTCCTAGACAACCATATTGATTGGAAATGATGATATGCATCAATACAAGACTAAACAGGGTACTGTGGAGGGGTATGGGAGTGCGCATGCGTAACCGGAAGTGGTCGTTTATTTTCCTTATACCGCCATATTGATTGGAAATGAAGTGATGGATGGACTTAGCACCCCGTAAGGGTACTGTTATCTATTGGTGTCTTCTATCAGGTCCACTTTCATCGCAGCCATCTCGTTTTTACGAGGGAAAGATAACTCTTGCAGTTATAAAAAGTAACTCTGCATTTATCCAGGCTTGTGATTGGCTGTAACTATAGAGTAATGGGCTGCATTAACTACTTTTTTTATCTTTTTTTATCTTTTTTTTGCAACTAATAATTACAGTTCCTCATTCATTCTCCCCTTTCTTGGTTCACTGTCATCCACATTTGGGAAACCATTTTGCGTGTTCCTCCAATGGATCGTCGTTTTCTTCCCAATCATGAATCCCTCCATAATAAAAATATTGTACTTTATCACCTTGGTTTAAATAAAATAGTCCGGCTTTTGCAAGGTCCGATGGTCGTTGTTTCAGTTGTACCGGCCATCCAGTTTTAGATTCCAGTCTGACTGATTCATTGGCATATTCTATGTATTTTGGGCACGTAATGTCAGGTGTTTCTGTGGGAGTTCTCGGTATAAACCCATGTGTTTGTAAACATTCTTGATTAAATGGACATTTTGGAGAATGTCTATGGTGTTCCATATGTACCACGTCTTCAGCTCTCCAGCCACCCATTACTCCACCACACTGTGTACACTGACATTTGTCTTCTATACCAATATAATAAAAATAGTCTGGTGTGAAATCCAAGGATTGTACCGCATTTGACGTCCACGTTTTGAATGTATCTAGGCGTAAATCAAAATTTTCTCTCAGAGGTTTCAATCGTTCCAACGGACTTTCAGGGATGCAGTCCATCTGTTTTCAATGTAGTCTGTCTCTTACACTGCTTAAATGCCTGATGTGAAACTTCCACTGCTTTCTAGTTCCCACTGCTAATCACAACTGGTCAGCAGAAAGGTAGTCTGGCGACTGAGGGAGCTGGTCGTTTGCGTCTTTATATAATCCAATTGGGTGTTTTCTATCATGACCGCGTTCATGGTTTGGTAAGGGAGTTAACTCGTGATTTACTCATACTGCTTATGAGTTGATTACAATTATGAATATTCAACTCACGGGTATATTTTTGTCAGTGCTCGCGTGCTCATTTCAGTATTCGGTGGTGGTGGTGGTGGTGGTGGTGGTGGTGGTGATGGGATGATATGCTATTGTGGTGGTGGTGACGGGATGATATGCTATTGTGGTGGTGGTGGTGGTGGTGTGGTGGTGGTGAGATAAAATAAGAAAAAGACCAACTGTTTGACACAAACTCTATACATTTCACTTCTTCGTTCATGTGAAAGGGTCACTCTGCATTTCCCAAGGCTTGTGACTGGCTATAAATATATAGTTATAGGCTGCTTTACCCTTTCCTCCCATTCCATATCTCATTGATTTATCTTTTACATGGAGTCGTTGCTGTCTTCAGTCGATGGTGGGTCATAATCACTCAATACTCCATCAAACAGATATTGTCTTTTATCTACAGCATACTTCCATGCCTCTCTAGTATCGTAGTCCTCTTCTTCTTTCAAACTATTGGTCGTTTCTTGATCTTTCTATGCACTGGGTCTTTCCGCATATCCTCCATCCAGAATACACTATTGAGATAAGCATCTCTGTATTGCGGGAACATTTTTTATATCCAAGTTCGCGTGCCTTATCCTCTTCATGTCCGGCGTCTATATACTTTTCCACCCTTTCTTCGATGCAAATCAGTCCGAATACGGAGAAAGGGTGGAAAAGTATGTAGACGCCGGACATGAAGAGGATAAGGCACGCAAACTTGGATATAAAAAATGTTCCTGGAATACAGAGAAACGATGAAAGATGCTTATCTCAATAGTGTATTGTGGATGGAGGATATGCGAAAAGACCCAGTGCATAGAAAGATCAAGAAAGCGTCCAATAGTTTGAAAGAAGAAGAGGACTACGATACTAGAGAGGCATGGAAGTATGCTGTAGATAAAAGACAATATCTGTTTGATGGAGTATTGAGTGATTATGACCCACCATCGACTGAAGACAGCAACGACTCCATGTAAAAGATAAATCAATGAGATATGGGATGGGAGGAAAGGGGTAATGCAGCCTATAACTATATAGTTATAGCCAGTCACAAGCCTGGGGAAATGCAGAGTGACACTTTCACATGGAACGAAGAAGTGAAATGTATAGAGTTTGTGTCAAACAATTGGTCTTTTTCTTATTATATCTCACCACCACCACCACCACCACCACAATAGCCTATCATCCCATCACCACCACCATCACCAAATACTGAAATGAGCACGCGAGCACTGACAAAAATATACCCGTGAGTTGAATATTCATAATTGTAATCAACTCATAAGCAGCATTAGTAAATCACGAGTTAACTCCCTTACCAAACCATGTCTAAGGTGTTCCATATGTACAACGTCTTCAGCTCTCCAGCCACCCATTACTCCACCACATTGTGTGCACTGACATTTGTCTTCATACCAATATGATTAAAATAGTCCGGTGTGAGATCCAAGGATTGTACCGCATTTGACGTCCACGTTTTGAACGTATCTAGGAGTAATTCAAAATTTTCTCTCAGAGGTTTCAATCGTTCCAACGGGCTTTCAGGGATGCTGTCCATCTGTATTCAATGTAGTCTGTCTCGTACACTGTTAAATGCCTGATGTGAAACTTCCACTGCTTTCTGACTCCCACTTCTAATCACAACTGGTCAGTGAGTTGAATATTCATAATTGTAATCAACTCATAAGCAGCATTTGTAAATCACGAGTTAACTCCCTTACCAAACCATGAACGCGGACCTAATAGAAAACACCCAATTGGATTATATAAAGACACAAACGACCAAGAAAATTTTGATTTATGCCTAGATACCTTCAAAACGTGGACGTCGAATGCGGTACAATCCTTGGATCTCACACCAGACTTTTTATTATATTGGTATAGAAAACATGTCAGTGCACACAGTGTGGTGGAGTATTCGGTGGCTGGAGAGCTGAAGACGTGGTACATAGACATTTTCCAAAATGTCCCTTTATTCAAGAATGTTTACAAAAACATGGGTTCATACCAAGAACTCCAGCAGAAACACCTGACATTACGTGCCCAATATACATAGAGTATGCCAATAAATCAGGCAGACTAGAATCTATAACTGGACTAAACCAAGGTGATAAAGTACAATGTTTTTATTGTGGAGGAATTCTGCATGATTGGGAAGAAAACGACGATCCATTGGAGGAACACGCAAAATGGTTTCCCAAATGTGGATGACAGAGAACCAAAAAAAAAGGGAGAATGAATGAGGATCTGTAATTATAAGTTGCAAAAACAAAAAGATGAAATAAAGATAAAAAAAATTAATGCAGCCTATAACTCTATAGTTATAGCATATCACAAGTCTAGATAAATGCAGAGTGGCTTTTTTTAACTATAAGAGTTATCTTCCCTCTAAAAAAACAAGATGGCGGCGATGAAAGTGGACCTGAGAGAAGACACCAATAGATAACAGTACCCTTACGGGGTGCTAAGTCCATCCAACACTTCATTTCCAATCAATATGGCGGTATAAGGGAAATAAACGACCACTCCCGGTTACGCATGCGCACTCCCATACCCCTCCAAAGTACCCTGTTTAGTCTTGTATTGATGCATATCATCCTTTCCAATCAATATGGTTGTCTAGGACTTCAAATAAGGCTAAAGTCAAATGTTCCAGGGTGCCATGTTTTGATGACGTCACGACCGGGAACACTTCGTGATCCCATGGCAACGCTCCGCTGGCTCCACCGAACAGTAAGGTAAGGGGTATTACGGAGAGATCACCAACACTTCGGAACACTTCGTATTCCCATGACAACGCGCCGCAAATGATAAGTGAACGGTGCCCCTATACTACTCGGGTAATTTTCGCGTACTGACGCTGATGGACTTAAATCGCGAAAATAAATTCCGCGAATATTTTTTGTGTTCTTAGGATATAAATAGGATTTTGGATAACCCGCGAATTTAAAAAGCTTAAATTTTTGGCATTAATTTTCCACTCAAATCCGCAAAATGTTTGACCTGCGAAAATAACCCGCTATACGGTATGATATTCCCGCTAAACACGTGTTACTATAGGAGTTACACAGACAAGCTATGTACCCTTTATTACTAAATCGCAAAAAATATATGTTCAACAATGTATATTTAAAAACAAAAATGAACCAACATCAAAATCCTTACTACATGCACATTTTCAATATAGGTACAAATGAACTATTTCCTAGCATTTACTGTAGGGGGAGTTTTGCAGACAACCTGTGTACCCTCTATTACTAATTCACCCCATAAATTACTAAGTTCAACCATGCTTTTTTTTTCGAAAAATGCACCAATATTAAATTCCTTTTCACATGCACATTTTTCAGTATAGGTACAATTGATCTACAAAATAAAAAAAACTTCCTAGCATCAAAACTGTAGGCGGAGTTGTGCGGACAAACTATATACCCTCTTTTGTGAAATCATCAAAATTGACTGAGTTCAACAATGTTTAATTTTTTTCAAAAAGTGCACCAAAATCAAATTCTTTCCACATGCACATCTTCAATATAGGTACAATTGATCTGCAAAATCAAACCTACCTAGAATATAACTATAGAAGGAATTGGGCGAAAAAACTATTTACCCTCTATTACAAAATCACCAAAAAATTACTAAGTTCAACGTATACTTTTGACAAAAATGAACCAAAATCAAAATCAAAATCAAAACCACATGCACATCTTCAATTTATGTACAAATGATCTGCAAAATAAAAATTTTCTAGCATAAAAACTGTAGGAGGGGTTGTGTGGACAAATCATGTACCCCATTGGATTGACAGACGGACGAACAGGGATAAAACAATATGCCCCCGACTTTCGTCGCGGGGCACAAAAATGGATGTGGCTTATTTAATCCTGCATAGCCTCCCTTTTCTTAGTTTGTTTGGGTTTCACTAAAAGTTCAAATAGCGTCGATCCCTACCTGACCCTCTTGGTCGATCAAATGCTGTATCTCATTCGTTGTTGTTTCTGTATAAAAAAATTAGCAGTTCCTTTGTCAAAAGATGACAAAATGCTACATTGTATATGAATGTACACAATATTTTGTCTGTTTCCGCCCATATTTAATACATTGTGTTTTCTTTAACGGAAGCTGCCGAAAAATATTCTCGTCACAAAGTGACGGTGGGACAGATTTATTGAATCGGTTCTAAAGCAATTAAGTCTCCTCTCGAAGAGGCACCAACAAACTGTCGTGTGAAAATCAAACAACTACTTTCATACCAGGAAGAACTGTGATTTACAACACCAGGATAGATACATTTCACATTTCAGGAAATCAAAACGTGAATTGTATTTTATTTCTGTGACAAAGTCGTTTAAATCTTATTCCAGAGGAAACCCAAGAATACGTATAAAGCATCAATTTGATATTGAGCAGCCAGAAATCGTCAATCGTACAACAAAAATGTAGCAGTGATTTCATTACAATTAGTGATAACATGTAGCTAAAAACGTTATTATTTACTTTTGCATTAAGAAAATATATGCATCTACTAAATACTTTATTGACTTCATTTAACGACTATAACACAACCAAATATAACTGCTAGTTAAACTTCAAGAACAAAAGTGCACTTAACTAAACATACTATGTATTGCATTTTACAAACAATATATAGACATATTGACATATAAGAATCTATTTTAGATTTCAAATCATTTCCTTAAAATGTCATGTATCAAAGCAAAATATGGTATTAAGCATTATTTTATGAATACTTTTATTGAAAATTTTGTTGAATTTAGTTTAAAGAAAAGAAAAGTAGGAAAACGTTTAAAGACATCAGAAAATAAAGTGTTTAATTTTTATTTGGTATTTATCAAAATAGTATCTTCTCAAAAGTTTGTAAATGGTGAATAAAAAGATATGGAGTAAATGCACATGAGACAAAGTCTCTACAAATACATGGTAAAAAACAAGCAAAGGAACAATGCTTTTATTGTTGTTCTTCATCTTGAAGTCACCATGAGGCCTTCAACAATGAGCTTTGCTCATACCTCATAGTAAGTTCAAGACGGCCCCTAGCACCGGTTTAAGCGGAATTCTTTGCTAATTGTCGAGCAACGCTACATCCGATGTATAACGAGCGTTGAGAGTATCAAGGTAAGATGTGAAGCCGAAAAGAAACAATCTTCAAAATATAAATAAATTAGATAATAACAACATAACAGGTCAAGTCTTTAATATTCCATTGGAATTGTTGCAGAAGGGAAAGAGGGAAATTCGCAGTTTTTAGGTCGAATCGATTTATATCGTGATAAAAAAGTGTAAGAAATTTCATAGAAACAAGTAAACAGATGATCACGAAATTCAGAATTTTACAAAATGCTCAAGAAAAAAACGACAAAACCCCACAATTACATTTAACTAAGCATGCACAAACTGTCTCTGAAAATTTCAAAACACCAAATTTATAAAAACATACGCTGTTTACCCAAGAGCCAGCCAAGTAAGCATAAGAAACCGAAAAGTTATAAGCACCTTTAGTGTAAAATCCTTAAAAACGAAAGTATCGTCAATTTTCCTTAATTAAAGGATACCGGTAAGCTTAATATTTACTGAGGGTATATGTCATTATGCAAGAGGAGTTCATTTACTCGACAAATTTTAATTTTATCCAAATGCACTTACATATGAAGAAGAAAGGAAATGAGGTAAATGTCAAGGAGACAACATCCCATCTCCAGGTTAAAACGACCCAAAACATGTATAGGTAAACTCATCATTGTTCTTTATTTGACTATTATTACCTATTAATTTTCGTATAGTTTTTGTGGTTTATCCATTATGATGTCTCCCCAACTCCCAAAGGAGAGACATACTGTTTTTGCCCATCCGTCTGTCGTCCGTCTGTCCGTCCGTCACAAAGTTTGTGGACGCCAGTTCTCTAACATCTTTCATCGGATTTCAACCAAGCTTCACAGGATTATTGACCATCATGCTTAGTTGTGCATATCGTCTATCTGAAATGATCAGCCACCCGGTTGTTTTTTTAACTCTAAAAGAACAGAACGTATTTGGGGGAGACATTCGTTTTTGTATCAAAAACACACTTCTAATTTTAGTTGCCCTTGCATATATATGTTTTAATTCTGTATGGTTTATTCAAATCTACTGATGGACTATATTATCTTATCGTGTGAAAAATATCGTAATATCTTTTTTCAATCACGATTTGACATTACAACAACAAAACTGATTTAACAAAGAGTTTGCAGTCAGTTTTTTGAAACCATTATTTTGCCGGTTTCTCAGAAATGTTGCAATGAAGATTGAATCAAAGATTGCAACGGGTACGACTCCATAATATTGGAAAGTATACTGAAAGTACGGAAATTTTACTTTTAAAAATTCATAGTCATAAATAACTAAATACCGAAGTTACTGTAAATTTAAATTCTGCATATGCGCATTTCGACAACTTCTGTCTCTTCAGTGCAGATAAAATCTAAACGTTTGGAAGACCATAAAATCAAATATGTTAAAAAAAACTGATATAATAATTGATGGTATTGTATTCCACAATTAAAATAAAAAGATATGTTTTAAGTATGCCTTCTGTATTTTTCAGTGTATTTTGCTTTTTATATGCATGCAATACTAAGACTGGAAATCAGAATACGCTTGTGATAGCCTATTT
>MJUU01008735.1:26275-38409 GCA_002080025.1 Modiolus philippinarum | reverse complement strand
ACGCGAATTATGGAACATTTTCCATCTCATTATATTACAAATAAATTAACAGGACAACAAATATAAAACAAAAAGTTTGATAAAATTTATCCAAGATCTACTAATTGACCACCGAAGACTGTAATATGGCCCTTGCCATTGTAAACTTCCAACTAGCGTGACTCTATGCGTGAAATCATAGAATGCCCATTTTCCATAGAGGTTTATTGGCATGAATGTGTTCGAAAATTTAATGCATGTATACTGAACTTTCAAAATGTAAAATTTAAAAGAATACGATGTGTAAATGAACTGCCCGTATTGCTTGCTCATTTCTGATTCACGTACATATGATCAAGTATGATAAACTTTGTGTTTTTTTATCTATCCAAGAAACCAATTTTTTCCAATCCCGTTTTATTTTGGACTGAAAATCGTGATTTTCCGTGGTTAAAAACATGCCTGTATTCAGGTATCCAAATGCGTATTTTCATTCCGAATGTGTGGCCTTAAAATAGGGGTTATCCGATTTTCCGAAGTTACAAATGAGAAATCCAGAGGTCCCGAAATTCATGTGGGTCTCGCCTTTCCCATATATTACTAAATGGGAGTTTTTTTTCCATCAGGCTTAAAACTTTTGAAGCTGTTTATAGAAGGTCACAACTATTTTTACTTTCCCGTTTCACGAGGGGGGGGGATTTAAAAAAGACTTAAAAAACTGCGTTTCCCTATCCAAGATGTTTTCTTCAGTGATTCCCGCGTCACACCCGTATTTGGGGCTAAGCAGTGTTTTCAGTAAAGTCTATTGTCGCTTCATATCATGGACGATCCCCTATAAGTTTCCCCCGCTTCACTCTCAATTAAATGGAAAGGCTTTTTTTTATTTCACCGTCTTAAAAATATCATTTTGTTGCATCATATTAAAAATTGTCTTTGAATACATAATAATATATATGATGTCCCTTTAAGTCCCGTTCGTGGACGAATCTGCTGGTGGATGAAAAGCTGTCACAGAAACACTTGCGCCATCTGTTGTCAGAATTCAACCATACGCGTTTTTTCCGCCACGTTTATTTTAAGCTCATAAAAAACAAAAATTGCATGAAAATACAAAGTCAAAAGTTAAATATAAACGACAGAATGTTGCACAATGAATACTTACTTTGAACACTTCTCTTTCAAATTATAAAACATGAAATTTTTCGAAATTAACATGGAAGATATAATGAAGAAGAATTTAGAACTTAATGAACAAAGCAAAGAAAGGGGAACATTTAAAGATGGGACATAAAATATAACAAAATGAGTTTGTAGAAACAATAATATAAAATATAAAAACTGCAGAAGTACGGATGAAATAGGAACATTGAAAGAAAGAATATAAAATATGATAAAATGATATTATAGAATCTACAATATAGAATATAAAAAATGCATAACTATGGATAAGGAAAGTGAAAACAATAAAAAGAGAAGATAAAATTTATAGCATAGAATTTCTCTGGTGGCGGAAATACCCCTCCATAGTGCCAAGTCAGGACCATTGCGGTCGACAATTTTTCCGGTGGTTTCCACCTGATTTGTCATTGTTTCGTGGACTCTGACTCTGTTCGGTTATTGTGTTATTACCCAATTTATTCCGAATGACATTATTTTTGACTGTTAATCAAACAATGTAAATTCTAGTTTTTGAAATTTCTTTTGTGGATCATCAGTAATGACAAATTGGTTTACAATAGAATTCTATAAAAATTTGATTGTTTCATTAACAGACATAAGACGGGAGTGTTGGAGGAGTTCTTGTAGTATTACAAGAGAATATTGATATCTTCATTGATGAATTTCAAATGAAATACGTTTATGATCAAGGAAACGGTCCATACAAACATCCAAGAACACCCAAGACACAGGAACACCCAAGATTACCAAAAATTTCAATAAATATTTTAAAATTCAAACAAATAGTCTAGAACAGAATTAGTTGAAAAAAATTAAATACATCAGTAAACAAAGGGGAACGAGAAAATTCATAAAGATCCCATGATGACATAAATCGCAATTTCATTGCATTACTAGTCCTGGCACCTGAACCGTTTTCAAGGACTCCGTCTATGAGGGGTAGTCAGGTCATATAATATAGAAAGCCAGATTCTGAGTAGAGCAGCCTTCCGATAGAATGCTACATTTCCTGCCACTATCCATTTCTTACCCTTTCTAGTGGCAATCAAATTCTGTTGCCCGGCTGCTCCTTAGGCATTTATTTTCTTTCATATACTTATATTTTTAATTAATTAACTTGTTCTCGTCCTAATATAGTTGAATTTTGATCACTGGACGTATAACCATAAATAATTAAATCAAGTTATCTAATCATTTTATGTTATCAAGAGAATTTTCCGTGTTTTTTGGAGAATTCTAGTACGTTCTTGAGTGTACGGGGAAAATACTTGTACATCTCGTTATTGTTTTCTTGAAAATCTCTTTTAAGTTTGGTCGTTTTCTTTCGTTTAAAACATTCATTCCGGTCTATTTCGAATATTTTCAGCCTATTAATCTTATTTTAGAGAAACTTGTGTAAGTTTTTATTTTTATTTATTTATTTTTTTTTATTTATTTATTATTTTTTTTTGGATCTTATCATGTATTCTTTGGCGATCTTGGTTTTTTTTGGGTGTTTGTATGTGTTTGTATAGACCCGCGAGGACATCCATTTTAGCGTTAATCAGAGTCATGAGATAGATATAGATAGATATAATCCTAATCCGTTAACTTATATCTCCCCTAAAACGTCGAATTTTCCCAAAATCAACTCAATAATTTTCAGTGGCCAATTAAACCAACAATTAATATTTTCGAAATGCACAATTTTTTTTTTTTGAAAACTGATTACCCTGCTTTCGTGATATTCCAGTTTTCGTGAATAATGTTGAATATTCCTGATGTTTATTCCAGTTATTCAAGTAAGATATTCCAGACTAAAAATATTAATGTTTATAAACCATGAATAACCATCAATTTTCTTGTACTGAAAAAAATAACATTTCAAATGGCTGTTTCTACAATTTTCAGTATCAGTAAAGAGAGTTGTGACCAAATTTTTGTTTTTTGTTGTGATCTTAACATTTTGACTGATATTTGAACATGAAAAAGCAAAGGGATATATGGAACAAATGTACATGAGAGAATATCTCTATTTATACATGGTGATATAAATGAAGCAGTGGAATAGCACTTTTATTGTTGTTCATAATGTTGAAGTCACCATGAGGCTTTCAATATAAATGAGTAATGGCACATTCCTCATAGTAAGTTTAAGATGGCCCTAATCACCTGTTTCAGCAGAATGAATAAACATGAATAGTTGAACTTTGAATTTTTCCTCTTTAAAAACTGAAACTGGAATATTCATGAATAAGCATGAATAATACCATGTGATGATGATTAACCAATCAGAATTGTTGTTTCTCAAACAATTTTGCCTCCAAAAATAGTTCAAACAGGAGATGCAGAAAGAGCAAGGACATGATGTTTCTTTGCAAAATCGTTCATAACTGGCTCAATGTGTTGCAATTTATGAAGATTTTTAGTGAAATATCATCCTGGAAAAATTCTATTCATCAGTAAAAGTAAGTTTATTTACTGTTTTCTTAGTTTTTTTTAAGGGGATGAGGGAAAGTTGTTATAAAGCATTTCTCCTAATTCTTCCATTTGATTCAAAGCAAACTTTCAGAATATCTTTATTATATAGAAATGTAGCTCGCCTTATTTATGAAATTTTGTATTTACAGTAATTAGAGATTTACCGAGCCATAACAGCCCACATAAAATTGTGCAATTACACCAAAACTGCAAGTCAGATTTAATCTAAACTTTAAGAATATTGTGTTCAAATGATTAAAGTTTTGCACCTTACACTTGAAATTTTGATTTCAACTATTTCAGAGGTTTACTGAGCCAAAAAGTGCTCATTTATCAATATGCAACTCTGCCATAAATATAAGTCTGATTCCACTGAATGAGCTTTCGGTTGCATGATTAACTTGTGTATAATTAATTACCTTATACTTGGAATTTTGATGAGTTTTGATGTTTACTGACCAAGAAAACCTATAGTAAACCTATAATTTCATCAAATTTGAAAATCGAAATTATTTTATCAACTCTTTTAGGATATATGTATTATCAAGTTGTGCAAGTTTATACCTAGAATATTAATTTTACTTATTTAAGAGGATTCACAGAGATAATCAAAGCTCCGATGGAGCTGAATCTTGAAGCCCTGAAATTCTACATGTTGCAAAACTTCGTAGTCATCCAAAGAACTACTGCATACGTCTGCATGAATTAAGTTATAGTCCGTAATACGTGAAAATAATCGGATTGTGTGATTTCGCATGTTGATTTCATTGCTATTATATATTATCAAGCGCATTTGGCCACTTATTGCGATTTTAAAGGCGTAAAAACTCGCAAAGCGAGAGCCTTTTAAGAAGTTTTCAGTCTTTAAAATAGCTGTAACTGGCGAAATTGCGCTTGATAATTATAATTTGTGCGAAAATTCGAACGAACAAATAGCGATGTTTGTATTTTGAATGCTACGAAACATTTACTACACTATTTTAAGAACACACACTACAACGACTCGTTATTGATTTTTTTGTAACTATGAATGGGGACATGTTTGACCTAAATAAATAATTTAAATCATAATTATAGAACACCAATCCCTGAATAATTGATACTCAAAACAATAAATACGTAACTGACTTTGAAAATTTATAAACGTAATGTAATAAACTCAATGTGATAATACTAAATTAATCGCGCTTCTGGACACGTGTACTTATGTAAACTTTAAATATAGATCGCTTCAGCTGTGTGAATACACATCTGACGTGTTTATCGTATGTTTCATTTTAAACCAATAAAAACATCTTATAAAGTTCAATGGGCGTGTTTTCCCATCAGATATAAAGACAGCCATTCATTTTCTATAAGCAACGAGTAAAAAAACGAGTAATTTGATTAACATGCATATTGTTTTCAGTAAAATAAAAGTTTCAATAAAACAACACTGTATTCAACTCAAGAAAATGAAGAAATATAACTTAAATACTAAATGTATCCGATTTTGAAAGGAACTTGCGCACTATATTTTATTGAATGCAAGAAGATCATTTCTTAGAGCTGTTAATAGGCTTGAAGCCTCATGCGGGGCACGTGATTTTTTCTTGTCATATCAATATCTCTCCAGCCATTCCATGGCTTCGAGATAAAAATTACGCTCATTTGAAAAACTAATATTCTGGGTTTTTTTCTTCAGAATTGTAAATCCAATAAAAATTCAGGTTATCATTTTAATTATGATGAAGTTGCGCAACTCATAATTATCAGAGATTCTGATGTTACTGATTTTAGAGGTATGATTTAGAAAAAAAAGAAAGTTTCAGACAAAACATTTATCACAATTTTCTTTCAATGCATCCTTATGCATGAAAAGGGACTCTGTTATAAATGCAATATTATACAATTTTTTTTCGTTCAACTAAAATATGACCCTTCCTTTCACTATGTTACACTGATATCATCCAATATTTTAACAGTGAATTGTTCCATATGCCAGTTACCTGCCGAAGGTCACTTGTCATGAAATAGTTGAAATAATGCTCAAAGTGATGTTAAACCCGAAATCAATCAATCAATCAATCTATCAATTCTTTATCATAAGTTCAGCCAAATTTATTCATATTTATTTCAAGTATTCCTCGATTCTATATGTATTTTTATCGTAAAATACAAATGTATGGATAAAATTCATGCTTTTAATATGCAGTCATCATGGTCATATTCTTGACCCTTCATATTATTAATGTTAATAAGTATAAATATCTTAGACTTATCATATTTGAACTAGGTGTATAGCATCTATAGGTGCTGTTTTATTCTTGAATATTCATGAATATTCATGAATTATATTCCTGGATATTCATGAATAATTCATGTTCATAGAAAAGAGCTCATTGCGTATTATAAAATACCTTATAATATTCATGCTAATACTATGTATATGTACTCCTATAATATACATATTTATTCTAGTAGTTTCATGTTAGGGATTATTCATGTTTATTCATGGTGCCATTTAATATTCATGAATATTCCTTAATGTTCATTAATATGATCCTTGAACATTCATGATTATCATAAACAACATTCAGGAATAATTAATAAAAATTCACGATTAATTCAAGTTCATGAACCAGGATACCCCCTAAAATTTATATTTATTCTAGTAGATTCATGTTAAGGATTATTCATGTTTATTCATGGTGCCATTTAACATCCATGAATATTTCTGAATATTCATGAATATGAACCTTGAACATTCATGAATATTCATGAACAATATTCATGAATGTTCATGAATAATTCATGAATATTCACGAATAATTCAAGTTCATGAAAGCGGAGTATCAATGTCATTGATTTCGCGTACATTTCTATCTTAATTTCCAGACACGTAACTCAAGTTGCCGAAAAATTTTGATAAAAGTACATAGAAACCAATTGAAATCAAAATGCAATGAAATGCAGTCATATATTGTTAAAACATTAATCCTAACTGAAAAATTTTCACAAAAATTTAGTTTGATTTTTCGATGTCTACTGGAATTCTCAGAAGCTGAACATCCAAGACATTCTAAATGTTTCTTGAGATCTATTGTTTTACCCAACTAAAACGAAGTTGTCATAGAAAATGCATTTTGTAATAATACCCAAAATTTGATTTCAAATAAATAATAAATTATCTGGTACGTTTTGCTTGTTTTTTTTTATTCCTGTTTTGTTTCCTTTTACAACGATAAAAAAAATGCAGCTCAGCGAGCGTTCTGAATTGGTAATAAGAGTGCAATTTTAGATAAAATCGTATCGATTTACCACTGCAGTGTTTAAATCTTCAGAGAAGTTCAGCTTTAGTATGTTTCGTGTTATAGAAATGCTGTATGAATTGCAATACAGATTAGATTAGCAAATTTAAAAGGTTTTGCTCTTTTGGGAATTAAAATCTTACTACAAGTTGCACTTTCTTTGCCTTTTCACAGGAATAACATCTTTCATGCTTGTGCGTGCATTAAACTTCATTTCTTTTAAAAAAAGTTCATGAATATTGAAGAAAATTAATATATTTGGCAGCAATATTCATTGTAGTGAGAATATGGTCATTGATTGCGCAATCCTTAAATTTTGTTCTGGTATGAAACAAAAAAATATGACCAGTGTCTTTAGCAAATTTATATTAATTTTTCAGAATGATAACACAAACTGAAACACTTAATTCACCTTTAACCGTCGACATCAATGCCAGTTGCCCCTTAAAGTCCAAAGGGTAAAGTAAAATCAAATACATGTGCAATACTGACAGAAAGTCATATTGCATGTGAATATTATAGTGGGAATGACCAAAACGTATGCATTTAAATGAAAAGTAAGACATAAAGTCTTCCATGCAAAAATGACACCGTCCAAATTTTATTGAATTTTAATTGGATATTACTTATAACTTGCTATATTTGCAATTGGAGCACAAGCCTTCTAGTCACTTATGAATACTTCCCTGTAAGTTCATTTTATCGAGATTTAAAATCATGCTAATTTTGACACAATGCAGTTCCTTCCGAATTCAGAATGAAGTAATTCAAAAAGCGATTCGGGTTCCAAAAATTGTTTTTAATTACTTGATTCTTCAATCAAGAATGATTTTAGGGTAGTGGGATTCGAACCAGGGTCGTTTCTTTCCTCCTATAACATCAAGAATTGGCTGGAGCTAACTTGTTAAAATATTATATATAAAGAATCGATGTGTGTCACGATAAGGTATATATTATTATCATAGTATACCATATTTATTTCATGACATTATAAGCATGGAAATAATTTTAAAGAATGTAGATATCAGTTTTACTTCAATTTGCATATTAGCTGGAATGTAAATAAGTCACCATATTTGGCTTGGTTCATAAAGACAAACCGCGTCCTCATGTGGTAACATTTACATGATACTCGATTCAAATCTAGTAAAGCACTTGTCATGAGGAAAATGTTATGGCACAATTCAAGTTTTTAGATACTTTGTTTCTTTTAGGAGGTAAATATAAGTTCAATAGTTTTGGAATCATATCAGTTCCAATTGCTGGTACTGAGGCACTCAGTCTGCCTTCAATTACACAAAGGTTTTTTATCTCGAAAGTCCCGTATTGTGTAATAACATTTGCGTAATAAAATGATAAATGGCAAGTTTTAAGCCTAGATAACATCAGGCTTTAAATGGAAAACGAGGAATACGAAATAGACATTTTTATGCTTACATAATTTCTTTGAAATTCACTTTATCATTGTAATCTCTTTTGCAAGTAAATTATTTTACATATATATCTTCTGTCACGAAACTGCTGCCATTGATATAGATAATGATGGTTTTTGTGGGAAATTTTAACATCAATTTGTAGCGAACAACTTGTCTTTATTTCGTGCTCTTTTGACAAGAAACTGCATCTAATATTCCCTTTCTTGGCCGCGTACCAAATATTTGTATGTTTACTAGAAAAGGCTTCAGCGAAACACATGGTTCGTAGTGATGAACGAACATGTTTTATTTGAATTTTGGGGGCTAATAGGACAGGCAGAGAAGTTTTCAATTCCATGAATAAATTAATACCGAGGTAACTGTGAATTTAGTTTTTGTAGTTGAACATTTCGACAACTTATGTCTCCCCAATGCCGATCATATAAAAACTGTTTCATTATAGAGAACATATAAAAATATAGAATCTAAACCAAACGCAAGATATATCTAATTACAGAGGTTCATACGAGGAATAAATGTTTTAGACAAAACTATTAGAAAGTGAAATTAAACATCCCTTTAAATCTTATCTTACAAAAGCAGGAGTTGGATGCGTTGGAATATTCATATTATAGATCAGTTTACTAGACACTTTGCCTATCTACTTAACAAAACATTTACAGTTTCTGAAATTGAGTAAAGATTTTGATACAACATGAAGAATGTAAACTGAGGAAATATTAAGTATCCAGCTAATTACATATGTATATATTGCACACTTTACCATTGATGTTTTACTTTTAAATTTTGACCCTACTAATATTCCAATTTGCAGTTAAGGTTGTTCGCTGGTCACGTTTATGTATTTCTGTCAGATTTTCAGACTTCTCTGGTTTTATCCATTTCAAAGATTAATAATTTTCAGCCGAGTTGCGACGAAGTCGAAGTCGGCTTATAATTTGAATAACGGCTGTCCGGGCGTCCGGCAGTCCGGGCGTCCGGGCGTCAACTTTTGGTCTCCGCATGATATCTTGAGAACCATGTTTCATATCCAAATGGAACTTTGCACAGACATGAGTTATGATTAGAGGAAGATCCCTATTGATTTTGAGGTTTGTTTGACAAAGGTCAAGGTCACAACTTCTAAAAATAAAACAAAAATTTGACTAATCCGTTTCCACACGATATCTCCAGAACCACATTACACATTAAAAAGACACTTGGCATAGACATGAGTTATGATCAGAGGAGGAACCCTATCAATTTTGAGGTTTGTGTGACAAAGGTCAAGGTCACAACTTCAAAAAATGAAACAAAAATTAAACATTTCAATAAAGCCTAAAATCACAGGTTTGGTATTATTTGATAACAAACAAAGCTAAAAAAATTTTTATTGTTCATACAGAAGTAGTTTTTATATTGCTTAAACATGTAAATTCATTTCATAGTTCTAATTATATTCACCAACACACTTTTTTGGGATGTCAATAACGTAAAAATAAGATATATTGAAAAGTCGAAATTTAAAAAAGGGAGGTAATAAAACTAAGGGAGGTAGTTAATTTGATGTGAAAAAGTATTCAATATTACTAAAAGTCCTTTGCAATGTCCAGTAGAAATAAAATCTTAGATGAAAAAATACAAATTTGTGTATTCTGATTTTTTTGTATATCACTGATTTCAGCTTTACATATTACCTGAATTATAAGGGGAACCCCTGCTCAATTTTTTTTAATGGTGGTCTGAAATGGATTGTAATGGATAGTGGAGCTTTCAGTTGTCATGGAAACCAAACTAGAACACTGAATCTTTTAAAAAAAAGTGTTCTGCTACATATTTTCTGTCGCATTATAGATTTGATTATAAGAGGAACCCCTGCCAATTTTTTTTATGAAAGGGGGACTCGGAATGTTTTACTTTCAGCAATACATATTACCTAGATTATAAAGGGAACCCCTGCCCAAATTATTTTTGAAAGGTGGTCTGAAATGGGTTTTAATGGATAGGGGAGCTTTCAGTTGCCATGGAAACCAAACCAGAACACTGAATCTGAGAAAAAACAGTATTGTGCTACATATTTTTCTTCACAATTTTAGAAATATGCATAAACTATATTATAAGGAGAACCCCTGCCAAATTTTATTTTGAAAGGGGGACTTGGAATGTTTTGATTTCAGCAATACATATAACCTTGATTATAAGGGATAAGTCGGGGGGCATACTGTTTTACCCCTGTCCGTCTTCCGTCCGTCCGTCCGTCCGAGGGGGTACATGGTTTGTCCGCGCATCTCCTCCTACAGTCTTTATGCTAGAAAGTTTTTATTTTGCAGATAATTTGTACATATATTGAAGATGAACATGTGATAAGGATTTTGATTTTGGTGCATTTTTTTTAAAAATATACATTGTTGAACTTGGTCATTTTTGGTGATTTTTCATAGAGGGTAAATAGTTTGTCCTCGCAACTCCTCCTACAGCTTTAATGCTAGGAAGTTTTTATTTTGCAGATCAATTGTACTCATATTGAAGATATGCAGGTAATAAGGATTTTCATTTTGGTTAATTTTTTTCAAAAATATACATTGTTGAACTTAGTCATTTTTTAGTGATTTTGTGATAGAGGGTACATAGTTTGTCCGAGCAACTCCTGCTAGGAAGTTTTTATTTTGCAGATCTTTTGTACCTATATTGAAGATGTGCATGTGGTAAGAATTTTGATTTTGTTTTTTTGTTTTTTTTTTTTTTTTGTCAAAATTATACACTGTTTAACTTCGTCATTTTTTTTGGTGATTTAGTATTAGGGGGTACTTAGTTTTTCCACGCAACTCCTCCTACAGTTTTTTGCTAGGAAGTTTTAATTTTGCAGATAATTTATTCTTATATTGAAGATGTGCTTGTGGAAAGGATTTTGATTTTGATGTATTTTTGGAAAATTTTTGGAATAAATACACATTGCTGAACTCAGTCATTTATTGGGTGAATTAATAAAGTGTACACAGATTGTCCGCACAACTCCTCCTAGATTCTAGAAATCTTTTATTTTGCAGTTCATTTGTACCTATATTGAAGATGTGCATGTGGTATGTATGTTGATTTCGGTTCATATTTTTTCAAAAATATATATTTTTCAACTTTTAATTTTTTGGTGATTTAGTAATATTGGGTACATAGTCAATCTGTGCAACCTAGAATAACATGTGTTTAGCGGGGGCATCATATGTGTCTTACAGACACAAATATTACAAAAAAATCCCAATTTGATTCATAACCTTGCGCGGGGGCATGTCATCCTCTAGTTTGAATGTTGGTCTGAAATGGGTTGTAATGGATAGTGGAGCTTTAAGTTACTATGGACACCAAACCAGAACACTGAATCTTGAAAAAAAAATCTGCTTCATATATTTCTTCACAATTTCAGAAATATGTATAAACTAGATTATAAGGGGAACCCATGCCATTTTTTTGAAAGGGGGGCTTGGAATGTTTTGATTTCAGCAATATGTTATGTAACCTGGATTATGACGGGAACCGCTGCCCAATTTTTTTTTTGAGAGGTGGTCTGAAATGAGTTGCAATGGATAGTGGAGCTTTTGGTTGCCATGTATACCAAACTAGAAACGGAATTTTTTTTAGAAAAAAGGCATTCTCATACATACTTATATAATTTCAGCAATAATAAAAAACTAAATTTTAAGGGGAACCCCTGCCCAAAGTTTTTTTTTTTTTTGGAAAGGGACTTCGATTGTTTTGACTTGATGCACCTATCAGCAGTATGTATCACCTAGATTATAACCTCTGCCAAATTTTTAGT